>JAHDVE020003603.1:0-166373 GCA_022606495.2 Halesus radiatus | reverse complement strand
ATGGTTAATACTCGTATATGGGGATATTTTATCTAGTAATAGTTTTTCACAATGTTTCGGGATTATGGATAGCTTGAATATTGGTCTATAGCTTGTTATATCACATTTATTACCTTTTTTAATATAGGTGTCAGAAAACAACGTTTCCAAATGTTAGGAAGCCAACCTGTATTAAGGCATTGATTAAACAATAAGCAATTCGGCTCAGCCAGTGAAGTAATACATAGTTAACCTTTACTTTCATATCAGTGCTACTCTTTTCTTTGAAATGGGTAAGCCTTGTTTATTTTTTTAGACAGTTAACATGATTGTAAAAGTTTTATACGTTAGACGGAATAGAATTTTAGATTTCATTAATATAATTAAAAAACGATTTTTTTGACAATATTTTATGTTGAGTTCTATAGTTGCGAAAGTTCTTGTAGTCGATAAAGGAGTTCGATTCTTTATAGTTTTTGTGTGCACCTTTTTTTACAGATAACTATGATAATTAACTCGCCACTGAAGTATTTTGAGAACATTGCTTCGTTGAAGTGCGAGAGTGGTACAAAGTTGTCAATGGCCTTATTAATAATTGAGTAAAATATTTCCAAATTACAAATAATATTATTGCTGTGGTGAAAAAATGACCAGTCTTCATTAGGAAGATATTTTTTCATATTTGGATAGTCAGCTATGAAAAAAATATAAGTAAGTTTAGGCAGAATAGTTGTGTCGTCTGGTGAGTTTTAAGTTATAGTGGTTATGTTTAGAGCAGGGTGGTGGTAGTCCAGGGGAGGAGCTCATCAGCCGATTTAACAATATGAATGAGGGATCACTAGAGAACACGAAGTCCAACAGTCGATTACTTGTTGAGTACTTAATTTAATTGGTGTAGAGAGAGCATCGCGAGTATTTTGTGGCCGGCTTAAGTTGTTATAAGAGTCCTTATTCACCCAATCAATGCTAGGAGTATTATAGTCACCAAATAAAATCGTTCTGGCATTAGAGTATTTACTTTTAAAGGTTTCTACGTCATCAATGTGATTTCTGTAGAATGCAATGTTGGATCCAGAAGGAATGTAGACATATCAGAGTAAAATTTTACCTTATTTAGTTTGTAGTAAGACGAATATCTGTTCCACGTCTAGATGTTTACAAAGTAGTCGACTGGATGGCAATGATTTTGTAACGTATATGAAAACTCCTCCTCTGGTTTTAGTACTAGTGACAGGATTTTTGTAAAAGCAGTAGGTATTGTAGGATGAAAATCTATGTTCCTTGGTATGAATATTATGGTCAAGCCAGGTTTCGGTAAGAAGAAATACATCAGTGTTTTCGAATAATGGAATAGTAGTTTGTAATTTTAAGATTTTGGTGCGGCAGCCTCGGATGTTTTGGCCGTATCCACTGATGGGTTTAAGTTTTTTTGTTTTAACTTTCCTGTATCCGACTCCCTATTGATTGGCGTAGGTTCAAGAAGTAGATGGTCCATTAATCAATATTAGTTTGAAGCCGCACACAAAAAAGTGTCGTCAACATTGTTCACCAATAGTGTAATGGCATGTAGGTACAGGGTACATCAAACACACAATTTTAATTGGATCTGCCAATGGTCGTAGCTTGGCGACCGTAGGTACGCTTCCATGGCATATCTCAATTTGTTTCTAATATCGATAACCGTAACATAGTAACCTCCTTAAAAAATACGGTGGTTGAAATACAACTCAATTACGAAGCCAAACGCAAAACTTTCAATAGGCCGCTTTGACAGTCCGTACAGTTTTATCGTAGATCAACGACAGTGGGCACGCTTCCACGCCATATATCCATTTATTTCTATTATCTATTGTTAAACACAATATACCAGAACGTGTTATTTCGTCCCTTTGTAATTTAACATCACTAAATTCCGTAGAATTTCGCCGGCATCGCAAAGTAACCCTATATTCAAAGACAGGGTTCACTTTAAACTTTATGTTAAACCATTACACCGGTCATTAAACACTGCTCCAAGCAGCTCGGTGCTGACGCTCCGGGCCAGCGGGCAAAAATGGAGCTACTATGTTTGATGTCCCGCAATGGCTAATTTAAAAGGTCAATAAAAGGCGTCGCGTACTGCACTGCCCAAGCAAGATAGACTCTAATATTAAAGCAAGTTTTGCAATTTGCTCGGACTGTTAACGGGGACAAATGGCCATGAGTTATATGTTAAAATAAAAGTACAGTGCCGTACTTATGTTACGTAAGAGATAAATTAAAATTATTTATTTAACATTTGTGTAGAATTTCTCTTCCTCCACCTTTTGTTTTATTTTATTTGGGAAAATATACAGTCATATAGTATACATTTTTAAAATGTTAAATTGTTACTTCATTGAATCAACCAGTGAAGTTTACGTTATATAAAAATTTGTAATTGATTAAGTTGTTACTTCATTGCATTAAGTTGTTACTTCAATGCATTAAGTTGTCACTTCATTGCATTAAGTTGTCACATCATTGCATTAAGTTGTTACTTCAATGCATTAAGTTGTTACTTCATTGCATTAAGTTGTTACTTCATTGCATTAAGTTGTTACTTCATTGTATTAAGTTGTTACTTCATTGCATTAAGTTGTAACTTCATTGCATTAAGTTGTTACTTCATTGCATTAACCAGTGAAGTTTTTGTCATATAAAATTTTGTAATTGATAAAATAAACAGAAAGAGGATAAAAAACGGAACATTTTAAAGTGAAATTGAGAAGGAAAAAGTACATAATAAAATAAATGTTCCAATTTCTTAGAAACACTAAATAAAACAAATTGGAAATATATACATAGATAACGTAAAATCCAATGACCAAATAAAATGCAATCGAAATTTAACAATACAAAAAGAACATAGCACACAGCAGGGGTAGAGGGTTATGGCTAATCTAACGATATAATTTTTTCTGATATGAATTGACTAAATCGTCCCGAGGATAGATAGAAACCTTTCAGTATGTCATTATCTGTTATTGCTTCTTTATTTTTACCTTGTATACATCATCAATAAATACTTTTCACATGTAGAAAGGAGTACTTTCTGAGTATTGAAACCATTTCGAATGAGAATATGTCATAAAATAAACTAGATTATGAAAGAAACGTCATGACATTCAAAAGTAGATAAAAAATTAGGGCGCAGCGATAGTTTTAAAAGGTTTTAAATGTCATCACAAAGATGTCGCATAGGAAAATTAAATAAAGTTAAAAAAAAACGCACAATGATCCCAGTGCGGTGTTCAGGAATTAGTGGTGCTTTCCAAAAGCGGATGATTCTAAATCATATTCTTAGACAATTTTACGTTAAACTTTTCCTTATTATTTAACGCTTTATAAATTTTATGGAGATTTTTTGTGTATTACTGAAATTTGTAAATTAAAATTGATATTTGATAAATAAAAAACACAATTAATTTCATACACCAAAATTAACAATAATATATTAAAGTAAAACCATACTTCTCTCTCCTTCTCTTCAAACGGTCCGCGTGATAGAGTGGTTACGAATCCGGTGGTCGCTGGTTCAAATTCCGGAAGTAAATTTTTTTTTTTGGAAATAATATTGATGCTTTTAAACCTCATTTTATTCATTGAATATAATACTAACAATTCCCAAATCGAAACATGAAACTGAAGAAAACACAGAAATGAAAAAGATAACGGGAACAGCTGGGATTCGAACCCAGAACATCATGGTCTATCCGGGACCAGCGGTATACTCGTATGTCAACTGAGTTATGACTACCCAATCCATACCGTCATTTTTATCGGTATCATACTTCGACTTTTAAGAACTGTCAATATCATACTCAATTATTTCCCATATGATAAAAATTAAACAGTAAATCTCGAAATTCAAGGATAACCTTAAATCAGAATGTACACGGTTAAAATATATTGTTTCAAAGCCGTAAATCTAAAAATATGCTGTTTAAGCATAAAAGTAATGCTATTTTTTAACAGACCACACTACGGACCAGTCATTTCTACAGTTCGTTTGTAAAGATGTTCTGAGTTCTACACTAGTTTTCTTGTTCAAAATTCTGCTATCAACGCAGAAATACCCTCGTTCCACTGTTTTCCATTTATTCATTATAAATTAATTGAAACTGTTATTGTGGTTATTGGCATATCTACCTTGTTTCTATTGTATTTGGGTAAACCTACGTATTTGACGAATTTGTCAAGGGAATTTTGAGGGTACGCCCATGTTCACATTTCACAATTTTCCAATGTTTAAATGATTTGTTTAGTATACAGGTTTCTATGTCATAGTAAAATACAGAGAAAAATATGGAATAACATGCATTTATTAAATTATCAGGATGATCGAATGACGATAACCGCTTTCTGAAAAACCGTTACGGAAAAATCATATAGCCAATATTATGACTTTAATGTTATTCAGTGACCACTTACTAATTTATTTTGTGGGGAGAGAGAGGCGGAGAGCGAATATTTATTAATTCGAAATAATGTTACCATTATTAAGTACTGATTGCGCCCCTCACCTTAAAAAAAAACTCTTTCAATGACTACATATTCAAGAAAAAAGAGTAATTAATAAAAAAAAGGCTACATATCCTCAACAAATATTCAGTCTTTCGAAATATGAATGTACTATGTTTATATCTTGTATGCGACTTATTGTTGCGGTTCTAGTATCACGTACTTTTAGTCTTCTATTTTGTAGTAACTATTGTGTACAACAACACAAACATTATCAATAATATTACATTCTTGGTGTACTTTTATTTCCATTACTTTTATTTATTCACTACTGTCGCTAGATGGCGGTGCTCTCCACCTCAAACACGAGATATTTGTCTCTATTGAGTTGGGCACTTTTTGTTAAATAAATTTATACTGTTTTGTTATTAGCTGTTAAGATATATCTGTACCTTTTAATCTTTTTATGTATATTTATATTAAATAATAAAAAAAGAACAACACTATTAAAAATAGTGCATTGGGCGGGAATACGGGCGAATACGGGCCACCCGCGTGACTTGCGAATATTCTACCACTGAGCGGTGTCATTATTAATGCTATAATAATATTTATTTTAAAAAAAATATTGATTTAGTAAACCGAATAATGGTACAAATCGAGAGGATTTCAGAAAATCTACCTTGCGATAATGAGGCCGTTGGGATTTGACAACAATACAAAAACACAAAAGACGTTGAAAAAAAAACTATTTGTATAATTACTCGCAGTAAGCACAACTTTACTTCACATATATAAAAGTAAACCCTGAAGATGTTTGAAGGAAGACTGAACCAAAACCAGTTGGTTTATGTATTTAATAAAGTGGTGCTAAAATAAATAAAAAAAACTTGCATTTAAATCAAATTATCTCTAACGACAAAGGGATTGCTTTCTGTTAAAAAGTAATAATTGTGTTTTACAGTGCGTCAGCCTTGCTTAGAAATTACTGATATGTAAAACGGAGGTCTGTCACTGTCACTGCGACTTCGGTTACCTATTTAAATTTTAGCTGCTTTTGAACAAATTCTCGATATTAGGTTATGATATTTTTCTTCATAATATATATGTTACCCATGATTAAAAAAACAACCACTTGGTTTCTCTGAAAAATAACATCTTGCTAACCAGTGACCGCAAAGTCACCGAGACAATTATTATTAACTAACTGTGCCATTTGAACGCTGGGAACAAAAGTCTAGACTGCCAATTGGCTGCACAATGAGGCGTATACGGTCACAAATACATGAAAAAGATTCATAGTGAAATAGGCCCTACACTCGACCAACTATTATGCAATTCGTAAAAAAATTCCGTTACAAAAACTTTTTCCATACATTTTTTGACGATCGTTCAGTGCACAGTTCGGTGCCCTAGAGACCTAGATACGAGTTGTAAAACATTATTATTGGCAACAGCTAGCGCAATATAAGACATGCTATGGAACATTATAGGTAATAATGATTTAGGGAATAATTTCGGCGCCTCTTCAGAGATTGCGCCAGTATGAACGTATGACAGATCTGACGATGATAAGATCAACAAAATGTTTTTAAAGAGAATTTAAAAATAAATATATTATACATAGGCTTAGCAATATGATCCTTTTTTGAGCATCCTGAGTTTTACAAAATATTTTTAAAAGTTTTCTAAAATATAAGGTGATTTTTTTTTAACAATAACTTTAATATTTTATAATAATAATTCTTTATTCCAGAAGTTATGCAGGGGTAGTGCAATGCAAAACGTTCCATAAGTGATAATAATACAAATAAACAAATAACAATAGGTACGTAAAATAAGAGGAAGAAAAGAGTAAAAGAAAAACATAGAAAAAGATTACTCTGTAAAATATGCAAAACGAGTTCATTCGCTAAGAGAGAAAAAAAAAAATCGTGGATATTTGATAAATTAAATTAAATGCGGATTACAAAACTTAGGTTTAAGTTCATAAAACGTAACGGTAAAGGATTACGATTATTTTTCTCCTCTTTTAAAAAATATTTTCATATCCTTAATATTTTATAAAATGTAGACGTAGAACGGTCAGAAAAAGTCACATTTCTATGATCTTGATGAATGCTAAGCCCCCTGTAAATTAAAAAATATGTAAAAAGTGTATTTCTCTTTAAAACATTATGTTTATGCGTAATAATACTGTCATTATTTAGAATTAATAAATAATCCTTCACCTAAGCCCCTCCACTCGTTTGTTGTTTCTTAATGAGTTTCCTTGGATTTTAATATTTGAATTAAAAGTGGATGGCGGTAATTCAGTGCTGGCACTTTAGATGTTTTTCTCAACTCACATCGTTTCACCGAAGAACACATAGAGTTTCTACGAATTCCATTACATCCGTTAGGAATTGTTTTGTTCTCCTTTGCTTCTCAACTCAAATCTACTTAAATTACCAACTTCTAATATGGGTAAATTAATTACTTCGGCGTTATAAATCGATATATCTGATTTACTATTTGCTCAGTATTAGCCGCCATGTTCCCTAGGCCATGGTCCCAACGCAGAGTTGTGGTCAGATAGTAATATCCACCAGTGGCGCGTCGCCCCGGGAGGCAGCCCATGGGCGGCGCGAGGGCAGTTGACCCGGTCAATTTGCATGCACGTGTTCAAACAGACTAAAGTTCAACACGGGATCGCGGTAGAGTTGGATAGGTATGGCCTTAACATGATAGGTATAGTCTACACGGGGTAGGTATGGACTAAACAAGGTAAGTGCTTGTTATTCTGAAGAGGTGTAGTCTGATAACACAATTGTTATTTATTGCTTATAGTATAATACGGGTTTTTGAAAAATTTGTGAAGCACAGACATTTTATTTGTAATCCATACAAAGTTCTCCTTTGTTTTTAAAAATTAAATGGGGTAATTTCAAAAACTACGAATACTGTTAAAAAATTGTGGAAGATTTAAAGTTTTTAAAATTTACATCTATAATTATTGATTTAAAAAATCATTTAAATTGATCTTTCCGAAATGGTCCGAATTGGCTAAAATGCTATCATGATATACTTGTTCATAACGCTACTGGTTGGTAAGACGACTATACCGACGTTGGTCCGCGTGAAATCAAGAACGCCATATTGACGAATAAAAACGAACATGTCGTTTTGGCGGCATATCAATGATGGCACCATTTAAATCGTTATATAAAAATGCCATTTTTATGGTCATTTTTTGTATACAATGAAAAAGAGAAAAGTGAAAATACCCTATTGAATATATTTTTTGATACACTTTACTTGAATAGGCAGAGGTCCTGGGTTCGAGTCCCAGATGCGACTGAAATCTTTTTATTTTCTGTCATTTTTTCCAGTTTCTTATTTCATTTAGGTTATGTTAATATTATTTTCTACAATGGTTAAGCACTTTACTTGATTTCAATGCTAACCATGGGTAGTTTCAGACTCTACCGTTCCCTCTAAGGACTTGGAAATACACTTTAAAGGGAGGAAAGCTAATATCGATGCATTTTTATTGAGATTACTTTGTTCTGCATTGGCAATTCATGATTTACAAAGATATTATCAGAGGTTTCTTAACTTTGAGTGCTTTCAAGTGATACAGTGTTTTCCGTTGGTTATCGATGTGTAAAACATTCATTGTGGTATCCTAATCAAAAACATGTTTTTACGCAAATAATTCATTCACCAAATTAGAGAAACTTTTATTTTTATTTGCTCTTGAGTGTTCTTTGATACTCTTTAAAAATTCCGAATGGTTGTTCCAATATAAAACGAATGAGAATCATTACATTCGAATAAATCTGTTTACATTTTTATTGAAATAATTCTATAATTGGATGTTTGGATCGGGTTAGTCTGTTATTTTTTTTAAGGGGCAGGGGTATTTTTTCAAAATTATTGACTTATTTTCCAGTGCTACATATACCTACCTACACACGATATCTGTATAAAATAGAACCATTTTTGTAACGTTAAATTAATCATAAGAACATTTGATATTTCAAAATGTCACGCTATATATCATCCCCCAGAAACAAAGATATTTTCATCAAAAGATTTGTAGCCACTTTATGGTATTTATCCTGGATAATGAAAGCTTTGCTTTCGAAACATGTTATTATTATTATTTATTAAGTTTTCTTATTCACTCCACAATGAACGTGCCATCTCTAAAAAAATATTAAGATCTGGGCGTTTTCCTAGATTTATATTTAATAATCAAAACGATTCAATCGTTCACTTTGTTAGTTTTGTTTTACGCGTAAGTAAAGTGTTCGGGGATCTGTGAACACTAGTAAGAAGTTTACTGGAATATATCCCAATCCAATCAATTGGAATCATCGCCAATTTGGAATCCTCAGTATAAAGTGTACATTGATAGTATAGAATGCATTCAAAAGAAATTTATAAAATATCTCTACAAATATAGCAATAACTTTTAAAGTTCCTTTTGATCTTTTCAACAAAGACGAACAATACCTGTATTAAAATTTCAACGTAGATTTCTTAATAATAATATCGAATGTAGCAAGCTTCTGTCCCTTATTAATTTTAATATGGCTTTGAGACGTTCCCGCCATACAGCACTATTCTACACGAATAGTGACAAAACAAATGCAGCTTCAAATTTGCCAATTTACCGTGCTCTTCATTCTTTCAATAATCTTAACCTAAACAACTCTAACTTTGAATGATACAATAACACACATATGAAACTTATTTCCACTTTTATTTTATTTCTCCGTGACCGGTTTCAGCTTGTTAAAGCCATCTTCAGACTGGTAAAAGTTAATACATATTTTATACGTATTTTGCTAACCTGTATACACAGTATACACAGTATACAGCGAAACAATTACAACAATCGATAAATAATAAACATAGAAAAATAATAACGTAAGAATAGACAAATTACAAACATAAACAAAACTTTGAAAAACGTGACAAAAGTAGGTAAGTAATTAATAAAAAAGGAAAATAATTGTAAAAATTCAAAATGAAAAAATTGTTATAAAATATTAAACAATAAATTTATAATAAATTTTTTTAGGTATTTTTTTAGGTATTTTTTTATTTTTTATAAATAAAACCAATGAAAAAGTAAGGCTTAAAAAAGTTAATATTATTGTTTTTATTAATATTAATCTAAATATAGGCATTAAAATTTAAAGATGGCTATTTAAAAAAAACTACACTTTTTATAATTTCTAAAATAAAATATGTATCTAATTATTTTTATTAACAATAATTATTAGCCTGAAACACTCATCCAAATTGAAAAAAACCTTCCGAGAAAAGATAAATGTCGCCGACAGGACTCGAACCTGCACCCTTCTGATTGCCGGTCAGATGCTCTACCACTATAAACCAGTTGCATTCGTACGGAAACATTAAAAAAATATATTTATCTCAAAAGAATGATTTGTTTCCAAATCATGGTTGGCAAATTCACAATAATTTTTATTACTTAAACACCATAGGTGCTCCTTAACTCTGGTATCAAATATTTTTGAAGTTCTTCTTATGTAAAGAAAGTTACAATCGATGCAAATTAATTTATAAACCGCCGATTTATTTAAAATATCATCATTATTCTTGTTATTTATAAAATCAAATTTTTAATTTATTATTAGTACAAAAAGCTGTTTGGATAGTGTGTTAGATGTTTTTTAATACTAAATTTGAAGTATTTGAAGCTTTGATTCCGAAACACGTGACAAATGGAGTGTTGCGACCAGTTGCGACAATTTCCTTTTTATTTTCTACGTCCCTTTATGTTTCATGTTTCATTGAGATTTGTTAATATTATCTTCTTCAATATTCAAATATTACAATAAGGTATAAAAGCTTCGATAAGTTTTCCAATTGAATTGAAATATACAAATTACTTTTTTGTGTGCATGAATACAGGTACATACATAGGTAGGTACATAACTTGCTGAATAGATCCATTTATTTGGAATGCGTCAAAGAAAATACTTAGTATTTCAATAAAAAAATATTTTCTTTTCTTTCTTAAAAGTATTTTCTTTGACGCATCATTCAGACATTTTGTATTGTACGAGAAGCTCTACATTAAATATGCACTCAAAGTTATACCGTCTTGTAGAAAAAAAAACACACGCACAGAGAAAATAATAAATAGAGATACCCTAACACGCAAGGGGAAGAAACCAAAGTACAAAGTACCGAGAATTTAAGCAAAACAGGAACTAAATAAAAAGGTTCGACCTGTTTACAAAAACCGAATATTTTGCCGATTATTTAGTTTGACCCTTTTAATAAATGTTTTGTAAATTGCTTATCGCTGTCAAAATCACGCGCAACAAATGTGGACGGCGGGGAACTAAGCTGATGCCAAAATGGGTGTCACTTTACCTTTGCCTCCATCAACATCGTAGTGGGGCAACTCACTATCTATCACTGCAGAGAAACGTTCTGATGGTTAGTTAAACTCAATTTAATTTCTTATTTTTTATGTCTCAGAAAACAGTTGAAATTTTTTTTTTCATATTTTTTTTATAGTTTATACTTGATTTTTTTTCCATGGTCAGTGCCATAAAGCCACAGGGTAAAGATGGCGCTAATTTAAATATTTTAGACAAAAACTCTTTTTTCTCGTAATGGTTTTAAATATTGAAATGACTGTTGTAAGGATTCAATATCTTATATGTAGTGTTACACATACCATATTGTAAAATTTTTGTGTTCAGTGTCGGGGAAGATTTCTGCCTCTTCCTGTTTCAACTGTGGTTAGAGGTGCATAAATGTGGAGATAATCTTCTCTATCCAGTGAGCGGGCTGCCTATTAATACTCTAGGAATTTTATTTATTTTTATTTCAAAGAATTCTAAACTGTGTTTTATGTGCTAACAGCACTTGCTGATAGCAATACGTGTTCATGGTCTTTTGTGGCAAAAAAAATATACTGCAACATATATCTGAGAGTCCGTACAAGGCAGTGGTTGATCATGTATGCAATACACGTTTAACACAAAATATAGGAATGATTGTGCCAATATTTCAAAATAAATATGGTCAACGAACCCTTGAATACATTGTACCATTTATATTTAACAAATTGCAGTACGAATTTAAAAACATTTGCCCTATGATGAAATTCTCACTGATGTTAAAGTGTTGGGTATTGGAAAGTAACCTGGTGTATTTGATGGTTACAAATATGACGGTCTCCTTGGTTGTATAGCTCCTCGATATCTGGTGTATTTACGCTATTTTTCCTTTTCTTGCATTGGCTATTGAACAAATATGATTTTCTTGATTGTATATTTACTTGATAGCTGCGGGTATTATTAAAAAAATAACTATTATATTAAGTCCATCCTCACTGTAACCAACCTGCACTGCTATTTTATTTTTATAATTTTTTTTATTCTCATTCTATTTAATACTTGCCGATACTTTGGTATTTTTGATATTTTTATAATATTTATATTTGTGTAATATTAAAGTTTTTATAATGATCATATTTTTATTATATTGATGTTTTTTACAATATTGGTATTTTTATAATACTGATATTTTTATTTATTATAACAATAATATTGGTACTTTTATAATTTTCATATTTTTTTAAATATTGATATTTTTATAATATTATTTAAATCGGTGTTATAAAATGGGACTGTAGTGTCTCAATAACAAAACTGTAATGCTGTCTCCTTTATTTTTTTCCCTTTTTTTCCAACTTATGTATATTGATCACAACATGTATGCGCCTCTATATTCTAATTTTGCCCTACATTTTTATGATGATTGTTATTTATTGTTGTGTTATATAATATTATTAAAATAATCTCCTGCTTACAAGCTACTTGTAGTGGCTTAGCGGGTATAAGTTTCCATTATATATAATTAATATTGTATAATAAAAAACACTTGTATTTAAACCCATTCACTAAGGTAATGGAGGGTATAATATGGAATTTTCGCGGAGACGGAGTGGTCGGTGCTGGGTTTGCAGCGGCCGAGATTGGAGATGGAGAGGTTCGAGTTCTTTTCTATTTTGGAGTAAAATATTTTGGCGTAATCCATTTTACGTTTTGGGAGTGGAGGAATTTTTCGGCCCGTGTTAATTATGCTATTCCAGACGAAGCGGGGACTTTTGGTGAATCGTCGGGGCAATGCATTCTGGAATGATTCTAGTCTTTACATATTTGAAGTAGCCCATATGTGTGAAATGTTAGTTTTACAATATGTTATTCACAAACAGTAAATTTATTTGTCTCTTGAAGGATTTGAGGTTTAAATTAATAAAAAAACGCCAAAAAATAATTCATTTCAATATTTAAAAGTATTAAGTGCTATTTTTTTCCTTCCGTTTACCATTAAGTATGAGTTAATACAATCATTCAAAACATGTAATATATTAATTGATGATAGGTGATAATAAATTAAATGCACTTAACGAAGCAAAATTATAATATTTCAGTAAATCATAGAACATGTGGTAAAATGCATTTACCTGAATTTGCCATCAGTTCCATTAGTTGCACACAAGTGCACATTGCGCAATGTGCACACGAGTATTGCACCTGCATGTGCTAGATCGTAATTATCATATTACGGTGGCATGCAGCAGTTTGATATTTAATACTACACCACTTAGAGAGTGTCGGAGAGGTCGGATGCGGTTAAAGTGGGTTAGAGAACCTGAGAGAAGATATAACGGAGTAAAAGAACGACATAGAGGAGTGAAGGATAATGGTTGCAACATCCCGTTTAAACTGCATTACTATCAAAGATACATCAGGGAACAACATTGCGGATAACTTTTGCAAACGGGTTTAGGTGATGTTATAAATTTGCTCGATGAATTTCTTCAATGGTGTAGTTTTGCACACTTTGAATCGTAATTGTGGAACTTTTGAATTCTGCTCAAAACCACTTGGAATCGATGGGACTCTGGAATCTTCAATTATTGGGGTGTGTTAGAAGGAGAAGGCAATGTGAGAGGATAAAGATTGGAATAAGGAAGATTAGGAATTTGGTATGTGATTATTCGGAAATACTCTCAAAAAGGGCTTGAGCCATATCAAGCAACGTTCTTATTCTGAATGGTTGTATTATTTGGTATTTACTGAGAGTATACATGGTGTTCTGTAAGTGGCCGATAACTCTCCAACTGTGGAGGGGGACCCCGATGTTATTCCGATAATTGGATACCATGTTTTGTAAAAGTTTCACGGTTTTCGAGATAATTGGACTTTTTAGAAATTTCCTAAAATTGACACCCTTAATCACTCTCTTCGGTACCATGGCTACAGATTAAAGAATTTTCAATTTTTTAAATATTATTCTTGAATAGTAGTGTTATAGGAAATACATTACTATTATTGAGTTGCTACTGTAGTTTTTTTTAAAGAAAAATCTCAAAAATATATATATATATATATATATATATATATTTTTCCCCTAAGTTTGAGCTCTCAAGGTGTAGATTTTTTTATAGACGTCTTGGTGGCCAATTGGCTAAAACTTTACCTGTTTAATAGAGATTCTAAAACGTTATTACAATTTTTTAGAAACAAGGATTTTTACTATTAGTTTAGATAAATAACCCATTGTTGATTAATTTTTAATCAAAATCAGCTAAAATCAATGAAATGGAGAAATCGACTGCGCTTAAAATCAAAATCACACACACGCACATATATATATATCAACTACATATATTCCACGTTACACGCGTCCAAACCAGCGTGGTAGATACTCTCAGCATCGCCCAGTATTTTCCAGCTTGCCCTTCTCAATAATCTTCTTCCTGTTCTAAAATCGGCTAAAATACACCGCAAATTTGTGACGTTTAGGGGTGTATTGTTGAAGCACAGCAATGGATCATTCACCTCAGAAAATGATAAGTTTAGTACAGTATACAATTAAATATTTTCTTAAGGAAAATTTCAAAAATTGTAAAATTTAGTATCCGTAACAGAACGGGAATAATATTGTATTAAAAACGGCATTTTTTTTACAGAAAGAACAAAAAGTAAAATGTGCAATTTAAGATTCACATTTTTATTTAAACAACCAAGTAAAAGTTTGCAAAGAATTCCACTTTAATGAAAAGAACTACTTCTTCTAGAGAAGTTCCAGGAAATAATACCATTTAAACTCAATTGTTAGCACTAGGTAGTTAGTCAGGTTGAATACATCGGTTCCTATAATAAAATTTCCCGGTTAGCTGGTTTGGTTCGTTATAAAAGTGGAATTTTCTTCAAATGGACACGGTGGAAAAAGATAATGGTGGCAAAACCACAATTTCTATTCTAATTCAGAGCATATCTTTTCCATTACATTTCCCATGTCAAGGTAGCTGGCGCCTTACATGCATTTTTAACATAATGTATTCGTTTTTTTTATTATATCGTGAGGATACAACGAAAAGTGGCCAAGTCAAGATCCCTGTCCGGTGTTAGACTAAGACCTCGCAAGTAAGAGTATATACATACTTCATTTTAAATATATCCCAACTTGTGAAATTAACGGGGAGAGTTATTATTTATAAGTTCAAAATAATTATAATATTATTGTGCAATACGATAAACATGGTGTTTTTAAACAGAAAAATATTTATTACGTTTTTTTTTTTAATTTGCATGGGCTTAGCATTTATCAAAATAAAATCAGAAATATTACACATTTCTGACCGTTCTACGGATGTTTTACAAAAACATTTAAAAAGTTGAATATCCTTAAAAAATGCTGTGAAGGTTTTTCTTTAACATGTCGATAAAATAAATTAAAAAAAGAACAGTGTGTAGGTAAAAATTTTCATAAACATTTTAACGTAACTTTAATGATTTTTTTATTTTTTTTTAATACGGATTTCAAATCTTTGGTTTAGTATTTTTAGAAAAACGTATTCATATTTTAAATATTTTGTAACACATACAACAGGATGGTCAGAAAAAGTAATATTTTTTATTAGATTTTGATAAATGCTAAGCCTATGTAAATTTATTTAAAAACACTATGTTTACCGTATTGCGTAATAACACTATCAATATTTTGAAATAATAAATAATTCCGCTCCGACGCCCCTCTCGCCCTTAAGCAAATGTCCTAAATCTAAATCAGCCAAAAAATACAGGCTCTGAATTTTCGTTGTATGCTCACGAAATATCCTTTAACGGTCAGCATCCAAAATATACGCTCAAGAAATACTACGAATGGTTTATCTGTAAATTCTCTACTGGTAATTAGGAAATACACAAGGATTCAAAAACAATTATCCGCAAATTTAGGTAAAAGGTTAAAAATAGCTTTCACTGGTTTTCAAACTGCACCTATTTTCAGGAATTTCGGCATGTATTTCATAGATTTTAAATATTACAGTTTGAGGATTCTTGTTTTTTGAAATATTATACATTTTCCTAATTACCCATATACAATTTATAGATAAATCATTTACATCAACTACATTTTGAGCTATTTTTGCGTGCAAACCCATAAAAGGATGACCACTTTCATTACTTAGTTAATACTCATACAAAATATTCAAACCATTTTTAGCCTTGTTTAGCGATCAGATCTGAATAGCCAGAACTTCCGTACCTTTCTCTTCCCTATCCCCTTCCCTTTCCGACTATTTTTAGATATAATATACCTCAATTGGGAAAGCCATTAATCCCACTGGATCCGGGCAGTTGAGACTTTTGATAAAAAAAAATTAAAAATCATCACAAGAATAACGTCAGCCATAATCATCATGTTCTATATTTTTATGTTTAAGAATTAAAACCAGCATTTAAATAATGGGAAGAATATCTGTTATATACTTTGTATTCACCTTTTTATTAATATAAAGATACCTACATGTTTCGAAAGCGATGCTTTCTTCATCAGGAGTAATACTAAAAATAATAGATTGCCCTGAATTACTTGAACGAATCCAATTAAGAGTGTCCAACAGACAAATCAGACAGAACCACACACTAAACCTACCTCAATGCAATACTAACTCAAAACAAAACACCTTTATTCAACGCGCTTCACACATTTTTAACATTTCATATAGCGTGTTCGACTTATTCAACTCAGCCCCTTATAATTTCAAACCAAAAATCAATAAATAACATTCATACAATACATATTACTCTACACAAACTAGATCCTTTCCCTTCCCCTCCCTCCCATCATTCTAACCTCATAGGCTAACGTTGTAATTTACCTTCCTTTTTTTTAAAATTGAATAATTTAAATACTTAAGTGAAAACCTATTATTGGTTGGTTTTTTAAATATATATGTAATTATTGCTGTATACTGTCGGTTTTCCAAATAAAAAAAAAATAATGTCAAGTATAGACAAATGATAAAAATTAGAACACAATAGACAAAATTATAAACATAAACAAAAATATGCTTACAGTTGGTAAGTAATTAATCAAAAATGAAAAATTATTATAAAAAAAAAATTATTAAAAAAAAAAAAAATTATTTAAATATTTATATTTATTCATTATTTTTATTTGTTATTGAATGTTTTAAAACATTTTTTTTATCATGTTATATTTTAATAAAGTGCTGAATACATACAGTACATTATTTAATCAATTTATTAATAATGACGCCACAAAGTGAAAACCAATCGTTTGAAGAAATTATGGAACATTATCTATTCACTCGTCATTATATAATTATGAGTAACATTCTTCACTATCCAGAATATCGAGACTTGTTAACTCAAGCCAGGGCCGAGAAATTTTTGCCCCAGTCTAAACGATTTTTGTCAGGCTTTATGACAATAATCTTTAAAAATTAAATAACAGACTCTACCAAAACCTTGTTCAGGATTTTTATTGAATGTTTTCTCAAATGTATATTTTGTCATTACTTCATTCATATGTGTTTTGTGTAATTGAACAATAGTCAGTTAAAGAAAAAATAAAAATAAAGAAAAATCACCCATAAACAGTAATTGAGGTATTTATTTGTTTTATTTTGGTACATAAACAGGCAATATGCCCAAAATTACGTACATGAAACTTATATAAAAAAATATTAATTTGCACTCGATTTGATATAACAGATATTTAAAGTAGAGCAATCACACAAAGCATTGAATATTAACAAAGGCTTTATAACGTTTTGTTCCCAATTTGGTACTCACCATGCCCAAGGCGAAAATGCACCCCGCGATTTCATTGCCTGTGCATCAGTTTTTCATACCGACACACAGAACAAAACTGGATATAGATGGGAAAATTCTCAAGCCGCAATTAAAATAACATGAAACGTCAATGATTCAAAGGTTTTCAAATAACTTATTTATTAATAATAAAAATTAAAAAAAATTATTAAATGTGGTACATTGAATTACAAAAAGGAAGCGGTGCTTACAAAATTTCATTTCATAATATTGTTTTCTTTGAGAAAATAAACCATATTTGTGAAATGCTGTTCATGCGATTCATATATAAAATAGCGTTAGATCTCTTCGAACACTAAAAACCTTTTTATTTTAAATTCTGTTAAATACAAACTGAATTATACTGTATATACTTTTTAGTATACTGTGTATCCCGATGAGAAATGTTTCGCTTTCGAAACATGTTGATATTTATATATTAAACAGTGTTGTCAACAAAACGCTTTGTATTAATTTTTATTAAACTGAAAAATTTAATATCGATTTTTTAATTCTATTTCAAATTTCATTTCGAAAATTTTCAAAAATTTAAAAGGTTTATATAAATAGTTAAAAAAATTATAAAAATCAATATTGTTGATTATCATAGTTATCTCAGTGTTTTCTGTAACGTTTTGTGTTGAAGACGTTACATTACACTTTTCACTTAAAATTATTTGTTGTTCTTCTGTACATAAATGCTAGATTAAAGCGTATTTAAAAAAAACTCTCCCTCATTAGAGTCAAATTGAGGCACACAAAATTTTTGTCCTTGGGTCAAGCTCTTTACGAGTGAAAAAGATCTATGAATTATATATGTTTACATAGCAAACAATAATTTCATTGATTTCTATCCCTGCAAAATATGACATTATTTTAAGCAGATGCATACTCAATGTATAGGTTTACTCATTGAAACAACCTGCAGAGAATACACCAATTCACATAATCAAATATAACATTTCAGTCTCGATCGAGATAAAAGGTATACAATTTTTACAAAACTTAATAATTCCAAGCCAAACATACCTCAATATCAATTACATTACATACATATAATTATTTTTTGTAATATTACATATTATTCTTTAATCTAATACAATAACAAATATACAGTAATACATAAACAATACTTCAACTAAAGCGGGTCAACACTTTAGCACAGGTTCTCTTAGCGAGGTGTTGACGAAACACTATAATAGATATCATATATAAACCATTCACAGTGCCCATCTTTCTTACCTTCCACTCCATAATCTACGAAATATTTTAGCATTATCCTTGCGTTTTTAAGGTAATCCACTTGTTAAAATTCCAACGAAATCAAGCGCTTCTTATGCAGGTGGTGGCACGGTCGAAATTCCCGCTTAACATCGGCCGCATGTTTTGATTTACCCAAAAAAAAACTTCACCAAAACGCGTGTTTTATTTTAATTTGTAAAGCAGGCATAAACATTAAATTGTTTGACGGTCATATTCTAAAAAACTTAATTTGTCACAATTAAAAATACGACAACGAAAAAGAGTTCATAAGTAGGAGATTTTGCGCTTTAAATTTTTTTTTTAGGTCTGATAATTTATTCTTTTCTAGACTTTTTAATAGACACACCAAAAAATTGGATTGTTATACGAAAGGCCAAGGTATGTTCTACTTGCAGTACTTAATTAAATGATCTATGATATTTTTAGCCCATCAAATTCTCACACCGAAAACACACGATTTTGCATTACTTCCCATTGCATCGCCTTCACTGAATAGGGTATGGCCAAATCTACCTCACCACAGATTCCCACACTCGATAGCCAAGCGCATAAGCCACTAGCAAAATCTGCAAATGTCAAGTAACCTACTAGGTCAATTGGAGACACATTTATGCCTCACTTGGATCAGTCTTCCCCCTTCGTTTCGCTCCCGTGTTAAATATTACTTATAAGTTCTATCCATTACAGTAATTGTCATAGTAGCTTGTAAAATAAATCTCCTTGTGAAATTTAGGCATGAGTTCAGATTATTATTAATCAAACACCTCCCGTTTTCTTCAAAATGTAAATATCAACTTTGTACACTCAATCCGATCTCTTATCGACACAATGAAACACAAAAAAAAACGTTTTCTGCCTTGAATTATGTAGGTACCTTGCTTTTACAGCTCTAGGTGTTTTCAGGTTCTGTGCACAAACAAAATGAAGAACGCGCCGGAATAATAAATTGAAAACAAAAAGCTGCAATTATCGCTGGTCAAAAATCGCGCGCTCACGAGAGCTTTTATTTCTCAGTTTCGAGCCTCTGTTTTTTTCGCAAATACAAAAGTGCGAATAATATGCATTCGCTTTTGCGGATTTTTGCATTCGAGTTTACGATTTATACTTTCCTGTCAGAGGCGTGAAAGTTTTGTTCCCAATTCAAAAATACTAAATTTTAAGATATTTTTACCAAATTGTTTTTAATTTTCTTTAAAGTCACACTCAAAGCCACGAGGTTAAATCAACGTCAATCTCTATTGAATATTCCATCAAAATTCCCGCCAATTTAAAAAAAAATATTTATCGCTTCTCCTGTTGTCACAAAGCTTATAGGGGTCTTCCTCATTTTATTTTTTGCTCTAAATCAATTTTTAACCATTTTTTCAGACTTTGAATTTAGGTGCCCTATATGTCCAAGATTTTTTAAGGATGCGCCAAATATTCAAATTTCCAAGACTTTTATCATTTTTGTTGTGTTACTTCTTTAGATTAAAAAATGTGATTTTTGCTTGAAACGTCATTTTCCTCCACAAGGTGTTAAAATTTCCTGAAAGATTAACGGGTTAAATACAACAATAAAAAAAAATGGAAAACCTCCAAGGAAAGAAAATCGATATCGTACGCATTTGATATAAAAAGTTCAATGTTTTTGTACTTTTTGATATATGGATCCCATTAAATTCACACTGTAGCAACCTAAAAATAAAACGACATTCGGATAAAGAAATTATGCAATATTTCTCTATAAAATTATTTAACATCTACCCTTTATCGATAAAAGAAAAACTACAAAAAAATTAACCCACTTAAAAGAAGTATTAAGACAAATCGAGTCGTCTACTATGATCGCTCTTTTCGTGTAAATGTGCCTCTCATTTGGAATAAACTTCCCCCAGCTCTTACTAATATCCATAAATTGACTGAATTTAAACGGGATTTAAAAACAAACTTATTTAAAAAATCCTACTGTCTATAAATTTTAATTTCTCTTCAATTTATTATAAAAAGTCATTTCCTCAAGCCTCTGGTAGTTGTTTGGTTTCGGTTTCCTCCGTATATATATTTTTTAAATTTTTTATGTGAAGTCCGTTATTGCTGAACATATCCCGACTCCTGTCTTAAATGTTACTATTTTTGTAGTAATATTGTGAATGTATTATTTTTGTATAGCCATATGTATACTGTATAATATTATGTAATTTTTTTTTATGAATACTGTACCTAAGGAGTACTGTAGGAGTAGTATTAAGAATAAGCAAGAATGTATGAAATATGTTAAGAATATCTAAATAAAATGTAAAAGTAGCACTGTATTATACCACTGGATAGAGTTATTTAATCTTTTTAAAGTTTATTTATAGTAAAGCGCACTTGAAGTGTAATAACACAAAACTGCGCTATAAAAAGGCTTTGTTATTATTATTATTATTATGGATTCATTTATGGGAAGGAAGAATATAGATACATTTTTCTTCAAGATTTAAGAGCTTTCGTTCCTTTATTGCTTTACCATTTTTTGTTGCTTATCAGTTAGCTATATGCTTAAATCTATTCATTGTTTTCCTAGAATACCATTTAATTTTTAAAAAAATTTAATTTAATTGAAATTTATTGTTGTTGTTATGTTATTACTAAGTTCTGAAAGTATTCTAATTTATTATTATTGTGACAGGTGTTTCGGCATTCAAAAGAATTTGAAAATGGCATCTAACGCCGAAACAGCTGTAACAATAATAAAAATTAAAATATTTGCAGAACCTAATAATAACATTATAAAATTTTATGTATCTTAAATTTCGAAAAAAATTTAAAACAACAAAAAATTGTCTTTATTTATAATTCTTACACAAATCCATGTACAATGTTATCCTCGAACGAAGTAAGGTGACATTTTAATCGAATATTGTAAAAAAATACCTTCCAATAAATAAAAAATAAAAAAATGATATTTCCAAAACGCATTTGGTTAAACAAAAAACGCTTTTATTTTCTCCAAAGAGATAATGACTAAAAAGTCTATTGTAATTTTTATACAGTATTTTGTAACATTCATTTGGAACTAGTTACCTCACGGGAAACCTTAAATCGGGATCCCGGACATGACAACGCGACAGGAAAACTTATTTAATTTTGACCCTTGTCGAGCTTTGACCAAAAGTGGTAATGTTTTTCCGAACAATTCCAGAACATGCGCATGTCAAATGGTAGATTCTGTGATCAGATTACTTATTTGGTTTGAAATGTTAAATTTATAAATTTATTGTGGTGTCTTTGTCTTTTCATAATGTCTTTTTAAATATATGATTTTACTGTGATATAGAGAATGTTGAATAAAAGCCAAAATAGACTTTAACTAAAACAATGCATTATCTTGGAGGACAGGTGACGGTGAAGCGACACTAGACAACCTTGAACGCTCTTACGTACACGCATTTTTGTCTGTCTTACAAGACACATTTATGTCTATTACTTTTATTTATTCACTACATTCGCTAGATGGCGGTGCTCCCGAACTCAAACACGAGAAATCTTTCTCTATTGAGTTGGGCACTTTTTGTTAAATAAATTTATACTTTTATGGTAATTAGCTATTAAGATATATCTGTAGTATTAAATATTTTATATGAATTGTGTTAAATAAAAAATTCTTTTATGCAAACGAATTTTTTTTTTATATATATATAATATATATATTTAGATAACATTTTTATGTGCAGATCGTATAGTTTATGAATTTTTAATAGTTTCAAGTAAATCTATATATCTTACCTTGAGTTATCCCTAAAAGAGTTGTACTTATGACAATTATTGTGGTGAACGTATGTCGAAGTGTATGAATGGGACAACCGGCTATGAAAGCGATAGCTTGAATTAGAGTATGATATATACGAGTGAATGGTTGTCTTGCGTGTACTTATTATAATAATACCAGCGATAATAAATAGTGTAAATATCGACATTTCGTATCGTCATTCACCTACGAATCGTTGAAGACTAAGAATGCATCACAATTATTATTATATATTTTTTCTTAATGTACAAATTTCAAATTAAATGATATTTTATGGCACAATAAGTTAGTTCCTCGAGGGTCAGCACTCAAAAATGGCCGTAAAAATCACTTTCCAGGTTACCAACTCAAGAAATACCACAAACGTTTTTTTCTTTAATTTCCATACGGATAATTAGAGAAATATATAAGTTTTCAAGGGGCAAAAATCTCCAAACTCTAATCTTAAAATTTAATGAAATACATCACAAAATGCCTGAAAATCAGAGAAAACAATTTCGAACGTTTCACTTAAAATTCCGGAACGTATTTCAAATAGATTTTAAAAGGTTACAGTTTTAAAGATTATTGGCTTTTAAAACCTTATTCATTTTCCTAATTACCCCACGGAATTTATAGATAAATCATTCATAGTGTTTTTTGAGTTAGCAACCGGCAAAATGTATATTTTTGGGTGCTGACCTTTAACAGAAACATATTAAATATTCTAATGAAGCAATTTACGTGGGAGACGTCGGATTCTGATGTTAACAAAAAAAAAATAATAATTGTTCTCAAAAATATGAATTTTATCACATCTTCTGTATAAAACTTTTTAAGTATTTATGAAGCCGCATCGAAAGTACACTTTAATGGAAAATTATTTTAAGTTTTGATCTCTCTATCCTTTCCTCTAGCACTTAAAAATTGCTATTTATTAAAGCCAGCAAAGATGCGTGACTAATTTAAAAACAAAAAATATATTATGGAGAGTGTATAAGTAATTTAGTAATGCAATATTTTTTTTTGTTTATTAGCCATGTGTTTAAGTTTTTACAAAAAAATTATTTTTGTTATGTATTTCAAAATCATTATTCCATCACAATCTATTGATGAAATGAGAAAGCTATGTAACGCACCCCCTGAAAAATATCAACCCCCTTGTAATACACATATGTTTTGTATATACGAGTACACCTTGTCTAGGCATGAAACATTGAAGGGTTCTGTCGTAACGAGGTATTGTTTGAACAAAAACAGACGAATGTGTTCATCGCAGGTACATTGATCAGATATGTTCTTTCAAAGGGATGAAATCGAGTTTGTCAAAGCTCATTTTTTTACTGAACATTGCTCGTGGATTTTGAAATTGTATTTACGTTGAATCAGCTTTGAATTTGGATATTCTGTTTGACCACTGTAACGCTGTTTAGTTCGTTATTTTGTGGTCGGAATGTGTTAAAAAGAAGCTACTATCGATGTATATAATGTTAACATAGTTGTTAGGTTCTGAAATGATAATGTGATTGTTTCCTACCTTAGTTGCTATTTATCCGGTTCTTACCTTCCCAAACTAAACACAACATTATAAAAAATGGAACAAAGCGATCTGACAATAATTGCTTTGAGTGCTGTCTTGTTTGAAGAAGAAAAACTACTTTCGAGGAGCATGTTCGTTCTTGACATAATTCAGTATGTGTTTGGTTATCCCTGACCTTTTAAACCTTAAAACTGTCCCTTATTAGAATCAACTAAAACATAACTATTATTGTCGTTGTTATTTACAGTTCACAACAGATTTACATCGTCTGGGTAGTTAGTTACGCTTGTAACATTGTATAACAATAGTGATATAGCCAAATATATGCAAATTTGGGAGGGTCAATTTGGGAGGTGGGCATTGGTAACACCGCCTAGGGAATCATTTATTGGATAACAAACACTTCTGCCATAGGTCACCCAAGTGGCTCGCTACGTTTACTGACTTAGCAGGGGTGCCCGAATTCATGGGGTGAGGTTTGTCCAGGACTTGACGGCGGATGCATCTGTCTACAAACTACGTGGTAGGCCTGATCGGGAGAGGCTGATTGAGGGAGACCATTTGACCTCTCCAGCCGGACTCTATCAATCCATGGATTCAAATATCTATCATTCCTAGACACATTGACCCCCAGATTCCTATCCACCCCTCATATCTTTTTCCTTCCAAGAACTATTTCTCTTTAATTTCCTTAAAAAGATTTTTCACACAGTATCCCCAAAAATGAAATAGACCCTGAGAGAAATTAGTTTTCTCAGGGCCTCCTGTGCGGAGTTAAAATAAAAATAAATAAATTATAAAACTGTCTTGATAAGTAGGGGATTTTACTGTAGGTCGGTGGTTGTGAGTTAAATTCCTAATAGATTGAGAGATACTTTCAGAATCGCCCTGGTGAAGGACCACCATTCAGAATATAATGAAGCTTTAGCCGTGCTTCGTAACCAGATCTGAATATTGGTGAACCATCTTCCCCTTTTCCATCTCATCCCTCCTCCACCAGCCTCATAAAGTACCGCAAATAGTAATGTCACAGTCTCACTGTCTCCAAATAGATTAGAGTCTTCTAAATATGATGGAATGCTATATTAGGGTTGTGACCCTTGTAGCCATCGTCATGGGTTTTACTGCTCGGCCACGGAGATGGTAAAGAAATATGCAATATGCACACTTGCTTCTAGAGTGAAAGATCCCTATAGACTCGTCGTAGAAAAAACACCAGCAATTAAAAATAAAAGAAACCTCTTGGAATGACTCTAGTTTTGTTAATTAATGGTAGATTTAACGTGGTAGACGCTCACAGATGGCGCCAATTTATATATGTGAGAAAAACACTTTTTCTGCAAATGAATTGTTTGTTGGCGGGTGTACATACGAAATATGAAATGAAACAAATTGTTTTTATAAGTTTAAAGCGCAAGTCCCCCAAAAAACTTATAAAAATACTATATCTCCCAGTTTCTCCAAATGCTTGGTATTTAAACCCACAATACACTTCACTTCAGTATTTAAAAGCACTACGTGCTAAAAGTATTTTTCCCCTAAAATATTTAAATTAGTGCCATCCGTGAGCGCGTATTACGTTTCGTTTACACTTAATAATGAATTAGAGATATACGCAGGTACATCAACATTCTTCGTAATGAAGTAAATTAAAATATTCGAAATTATTTTATGATAAAAGTAAAGTAGTACGCAAAAAACATAAACAATTAATAATAAAACGAAAAACAAAAAAAAATAAACCTCTTTATCTATGAAAATTCAAATTGCCATATTAAAAAAAAAAAAAAAAACTGTACTTCAGGTCTCACAGTATTGTGTCCCAAGCAAGGCTTGGGAAACGCAAACAAAAAGAATTCAGGTAAGTCGCAAAAATAATAATTATTAACAATTCTACAATTATGTCGCTCATCTGCAAAAAAAAAAATCAGAAATAATTGCACGTAACGATGAACAAGGTCACAAATGATGCATTATATAATTGGAAAAGTGCATTTTAAACCCCTCCGTCTCCGCCCAAATTCCATCTTATACCTTCCATTACCTTAGTGAGCGGTCTTAAATATAAGATTGCCATCAACAAGTGCCACTAACACACAAAACACAGTTTACAATTTTTGAAATAAAAAAAAAAAATAAAAGCCCTACAGTAGCAATAGGCAGCCCGCTCACTGGGTAGAGAAGATTATCTCCACATTTATGAACCTCTAACCATAGTTGACACAAATATTCCCTGGTACTGTACACAAAAAGTTTACAATACGATATATAAAAGTGCATAGTAAATAGCTAATCCATTGTGCTTGTTTTCTTTTCTAACCGAGGTATTTACATTATTTTACCACAATATTTTTATTTTTTTAAAATTCAATGTAAATCAAATTTAATAATGGTATTATTAAGTTCTGCAAGTAATTTTAGTTGTTATTATTGTGACAGCTGTTTCGGCGTTTTAGGCCATTTTCAATTTTCAAAATCGCCTTAAACGCCGAAACAGCTGTCACAATAATAACAACTAAAATTACTTGCAGTACTTAATAATAACATTATTAAATTTGATTTACATTAAATTTAAAAAAAAATGGAGTTCTACGAATTAAACACAAAAACAATTAACAATATTTTTTGCCATCTATAGACTATAATATATACTCGAAAAAAATATATTTAGTTATCAACGACTGATCACTACTCAAACTCAGAGCTTTGTAAAACAACTGATTGATTCTATTAAAATTATTTATTTATTTATTTGATTTTACGCCCATCTGGGCTTTTACATGGATTTTAGAACATAACATAAAGAGCTATCAAAAATTATAAGTACGAAGAGTTTTTTAATCATGAAGTAATGTACAATTTTTTTAAACATTTTACAGTGACATTAAATAGAAAACTAAAAAAATATTATAACCGAAATCATTAACGCTACATTATCCAAGCTACAATACTTAATTGTAAGATTCATCAAAGTGCTGGTATAGAAAACGCTTTACTGTATAAATGGAGTCAGCGAATATATCAACAACCAGATCATGCATCCTATTGGTTAATGAATGAGACTGATATTTGGTTGTGTAAATATTGCAGAAAAAATTTGCAGTTTGTCATTCTCCTGTTTGTTCCTCGTCGGTACATTTAATTTAATATTAGCGAGAGTAGGGCTGTCAGTTGGGTGGTTAATGATTCTATATGATATTATAGAATGATCAATTTTATATTATATTGTCTAATGTCCATCGTTACTGGTGATTTTTTAAAAATATTTTTTTGCTAATTATTCAAATTATACGAGTGCCAATTATTTTTGTATTTTTATTTTTAAAATTTGTCCTTAGTTTTGTATGGGACAGAAGCACTGCGGTTCGGCGAATTTTGTGTGTTATTGATTTTATTTGTTGATTCATTCAAATCAAATCATCTGAATATGAATATGTAATAAATACCCTTCTGCTGATCTGAGTGATCTGCTTTTTTTTCTGTTACAAGCTCATTATTTCCATCTCCCCTTTTCTCACAACATGCGTTTGAGCATTGCGTTCAATTTGCTTTGATCTCCTTTGTGCTACGTAATGACGCACATGGGAATCTCCCTTTGGAATGCAAAGCATAAAGCCGTAGCGGGCTTATCGCGTATTATTATTTGATCATCTTTTATTCAAACTCAGTTTTCCGTAATGCTTCTCGCACTGACAACTGCATTGAAAGCAACAATTTTCTCTTATTATTTGTCAGCCACGTTTATTATGTACGTAGGTACTACCATTGTTATATGAATTTTTATTCAAACTCAGTTTTCCGTAATGCTTCTCGCACTGACAACTGCATTGAAAGCAACAATTTTCTCTTATTATTTGTCAGCCACGTTTATTATGTACGTAGGTACTACCATTGTTATATGAATTTTTATTCAAACTCAGTTTTCCGTAATGCTTCTCGCACTGACAACTGCATTGAAAGCAACAATTTTCTCTTATTATTTGTCAGCCACGTTTATTATGTACGTAGGTACTACCATTGTTATATGAATTTTTATTCAAACTCAGTTTTCCGTAATGCTTCTCGCACTGACAACTGCATTGAAAGCAACAATTTTCTCTTATTATTTGTCAGCCACGTTTATTATGTACGTAGGTACTACCATTGTTATATGAATTTTTATTCAAACTCAGTTTTCCGTAATGCTTCTCGCACTGACAACTGCATTGAAAGCAACAATTTTCTCTTATTATTTGTCAGCCACGTTTATTATGTACGTAGGTACTACCATTGTTATATGAATTTTAATTTTTTTTTTTTCTATTAATAAATGTTTTGAAACATGCATTTATAAAAAAACATAGCTACAAGGGTTATAAGAATTTATTTTAAAATTCAATTATATATATAAATGTATGTGTTTTATATATATATATATATGGCAGAAAATCCCATATAGACAAGGTCAGTGCGTGGGTATACTTGTGTAATAATTAGTGGCAGTATAAAAAAGAGTTTTTTTTATGGAATAATTTTTCTTAAAGTAGAACATAATTCTGATATTCTTTTGTAAGATTCACAATGATAATATACACATTTAAGTAAATATACTAATACAACCTACTACTACCACTAATTTTACTACAAATTTTTTTATTTTTTTCATGTATAAAAGACATGTTATTTAATTATGACATATACATAGAGTAGATACATTAAATCACCATACTAGACGTCTGCCTGTATCATGGTGACCAATGGAGTATAGTTACTGTACGGGACGTGTAGGATCCGCACAAGAAAATTAATGTAAATATTTAGGCACCGGCACACAAGGGGACGCACGACTATTTTGATTTGCGACTCCCCTTGAGAAAGCCGTTTGGTAGTTTCCCAATAGAGATGTTGTCGCTCCGAGCGTACTTGACTTATGGCACCAGTCAGTATGGTCGGTTGTTGAGGTAGCAGTTAGTGACGTCAGCGGTTACTGGATGCAGAAGACTGTTCTTGTCTAGTAGCGACATGTAGAGGTATCCAAGGGAGGACATGTTATCTATTCCGCTGTTGAAATGAAAAAAAGAGCACATACCACCTTGTGTACGCTATTCATGTAGAAGTTAGGAATGCTAGAGGAAGACATGGTACGATCATGTGAATGAAATACTTGAGCCAGGCCATGTGAAGGGTCAAAATTATAGAAAGAATGAGAAGTTGAATTAATAGGCATGATGCAAGGAGTGTGTGTTAAGATGGAGTTGGGTGGCAATCCACTCCCTTTTCCCGCCCCTGCAAGGAAACGCCTCGGTGTGATGGTTATTTAGTTATCGAAAGTTAAGTTAACAATGTTTTGATATATTATAGATCGTATTTTGGAAAACTCATTTTTTTATGAGTAAATCACGTTCAAAAATATTTCTGGATCCATAATAGAAATAATGATCCTAATATAAAGTTAATAAATAAAATAAGAAAAATTACGTATTCTTCACTTCTGACCATTTTGACGAAACCTAAACAACAAATATATATATATATATATATATATATACGAGTATATACATTTTTTTGTTGATAATAACAAACATCCCTTGGGTTCGAATATTCCTACTACCATCACACTAACCAAAATGCTGCTTGTATTGTGATGGAGGACTAAGCCGGCCGAGGTATTGATATATATATATATACTTACGTCAGCTGGGTGGGAAAAGACATATATAATTCCCAAAAGAATCAGGAATTTTTCACACTGATTTAAAATCATTATCTTAAATAGCATTCATGTCATTATAAAACAATCAAGAAAAACCTGTCAACATTAAAAGCGGGGAAACCAGATTTCAACTGTAAGTACCAAAGATAACAAAGAATTTTAATTGTTACAATTATATCTTTGTGAATATCTGAGTAAAAATCATTTAAAACACCGTAAAAAAATAATAGGGTAGGTTTAAATAAAATCATATACGTAACAGGTCTGAAGGTGACCTAACAACAGTGTGACAATGTCTTTGAATGCCGCGACAGCTGTCACAATAATAAAAGAATCTAAAATACTGGAAGAACTTAATAACATCATTATTAAAATTGATTCACTATAAATGATTCATTATTTTTCTTCTTTTTTTTCTCCAAAGACATTATTCCCATGGTCGGTATAAACGACTTCCACAATATTGAAGTTGTGTAAACATGTAACAGTATAAACACGATTTGGACTGTCTACCTACTGAATACACTAAAACAATATTTGCCGTTTTGTTCGGCCTAGAAAATGTATATTGATTTCCAATTTCCATTTAACATTACGGAAACCGCCAGTTGGAGTGTTGTGAATTTTGTGTTATTGATTGTTGGATATACGAGTATGTGTAAAATATACATTAATTCATAATTTCTTCAAAATATTGGTATCCGCTTTGTGGCGTTATTATTAATAAATGAATTAAAAAAATTATACATTAAAACATAACAGGAATATATAGAATACTGATGGTGAAAGCATCGCTTTCGAAATATGTTGATATTTATATATTAACCGTTAGAGTGCGGCACAGCGCCATCACGCTGTAAGCTTTAGTTATTAAATTTTGACGCAGCGCTATAGCGCTGGAATTTTCACTATGCTTTTGTCGTCATCGGGAGAGCACGTGTTCAATTTGAGCGTGGTATATTGCGGTTGACGCGTGTTTTGATAACGGTATTTATTGTTTATCCTTTTCAAATAAATACACTCTAAAGTGAATCGATATTTTTCACCATGTCGGAGGTTAGTTGTATTGCGGATGATCGTAGTGTATCAAATGACAGCGGCACTACGGACGACGAGACCTTTGCTCCCATAAATGAAGACAGTGACGATGGAAGTGATATTATTGTAAATCGTAATAAAAAATTGCGAATAGAAAATGCATTTTCAGTGAAACCGGTCCAGTAATTTTCGAGAAAATCGAGGACAAATAAACAAACAAACTTACATTAATTTTATATATAAAAATGTAATTGCTATTATATGATTGGTGTCTGTTATCACTTTAACAAAACTGTTCTAATGCTTTCACATGTTTAAAATTAAAAATATTTAACTAGTGTACATTGTTTATATTGCGCTATTATTTGAATGATTATTTTTATTCGTTGTTGCATTATATAAAATTGTTGAATTAAACTCCTGCTGACAGGCTACTTGTAATAGCTTACCCGGTACAACTTCCCATTTTATGAAAAATAATATAATACAAAAAATTACCAAAAAAATTTATTTTCGATTTTCAAATAGGTATTTCAGATACAACAGTTTAGCAAATTGCATGATGTAAAGTCTCAGCTTTAGAGGTTTTTCGATGCTTCATACTAATATGTCTACACTCGGGTAATTGAATTATACTCGTATACGATTTCTTTATAAGACGTTTATTTTCAGATTCAGACAAGTTCAAGTTATACGATAGACAGTCCAGCCGACCAGCCCGCCGCAATGCTACCGATCTAAACATCGTATTTTCGTTCCCACAACTACCAACGTGACAGATACATTACAAATACAAAAGACTCTCTGTTATTGCATCATGGTACATGTGGGTTTTATCGGGTACATCCTGTTACATCTGTATGTCAATAAGAAACAAGGTTTTACATGCCTTATAAAGTATATGCCTTATATATATATAAGGGATTATAAAAATAAAATAAATTAGGTGAATAACTGAATCAGATACATGTACACATGAATAAATAAGAAATATATGGCCTTAGGGAGCCGTGCCATTTATATTGCCATGGGATAATGTGTTCCTCTAGTATGCGTTGATGCTGGAGGCTGGACTGAGGCGGGCTTCCGTGATGAGGATATTCCCGGAACTGTTTATCCTTTTCCTTATTCCTGCCACCTGGATCTTATAAGGGCTTCGAAATCGGGACTCGCACCTTTTATATTTTTACGTAAGTATCAAAATATAGGATATATCCGATATATATTAAAAGATAATTGATATTTATTTTCTAAAGATATTAAAAATAAATTAAATGTTTTTGTGTTTAATTCGTGGAACTCTATTTAATTTTTTGGAAAATTTAATGTAAATCAAATTTAATAATGTTATTTTTAAATAAATATGTCGTCACAATGTGGATTAACCACAGTTTGAAAATAGCCTTAAACGCCGAAACAGCTGTCACAATAATAAAAACTAAAAATACTTGCAGAACTTAATAATAATACTATTAAATTTGATTTACGTAAAATTTTTCAAAAAAATAAAAATACAATATAAATAAGGATGAAAAGTATCTCTCTAGAATTGCTGTTGCTGCAAGACCTGCTAATACGAGTATATTGTTTTAATTGTCTCTGTGTCATGCACTAATACATTATTATATGTTACAATATACTTCTACTATGTATCATGTTTTTTTTTCTAAATCTTAAAACTATTTTTCTTTCTGTATAGTCAAGTTTATAATATTTCTATTTTTAATACTGACGATTCGTGGAGGAATTTCATTATAGTGATTATTTAAACAATTTAAAAGTTTTTCCACTTTTTATTTTGGACCGCACCGGTTTCAGCCTGCCACGATTTTTCTTTTAACCATATGTTGTGTATACAATTTTTGGATATCAGGAATGCTAAACATGATTTTTATGTAATTTTGTGTTAATCAGTAGGCATTGCTATATCCTGATTTTATATACTGTAGGGTTTAAGATATTTTGAATTTATTATTATTATAACTTCACATATTTATTCTACATTATTACAGGAAGATGGGTAACATTGGAATTTTTTCAAAGATGTTTTTATAGTGAAAGGTGTCATGTAATTTTTAATTACGATTTTTGTTGTGTTAAAAAAAAAAGTATTTTTCATTGAAACTGGATATAATATTATAATGGATATAGGATCGGAGACTTGGAATATGATTCTAATTTTGTATTCATCACAAAGTTAGGGTCTACTTTGTTAGTTAGGCGGATTATTTCGATTGATTCTACCCTATCTAGTTTTTGTTATTTATTGCAGTTATGGAGAACTTTAACATATAGTAAGGTTAAACATGGAAAAATCAAAGGCACCTTCAAAATTATACATGCCATTTATATACATCGTCGGTAAATATTACAATATATACCGTGATGTACTTCGTGATATGCTTCGTGATATACTTCGTGATATACTTCGTGATACACTTCGTGATATAATACATCACATAAATATATCCTTCAAATCCTGGTAAATAATCAATATATAACAGTCCCCAAAAAGTGAATGGTGAAGAATGAGGTATTATCACGCATGTAATAATTAATATCAACCATCATGCTATGAATATTAAAGGTATCATAACCTCCACATGATCAAATATTTTACTACAAACAACTATGTAAAATCATTGACCTGTTCTCACTCCAGGCAGTAATAAACTATGTTTATTATTTATTCAGATGTCAATTTGACCGCTTGTGTCATTTAAAAGCGTTCCCCCGACCAGGCCTTAATAGCATGGTAATTTTTTAAACTTCATAATTATGTATATATTTAGATCAGGTGATATATTATGCATCCTGACGAAAGCTCGGTTGGGCCGAAACAGGTTTGCTTATTGTCATACATTTAAGTATAAGGTTATTATTGAATTATAGATAAACTGTTTCGTTTTTGTTTATTTACTTAATTTATTAACGTTCCGTTGAGCTTTTACATGGGACAGTAGGTAAAATTACGTATTAAAATTGTATTTTTATTAACGCGATAATTATAGCTAGTAGTAGTATCATAAGTGGATTTATATTATTGTAATTTAAAATTGGGATGCAAAGCACGGAGTAGACAATAAAACATGTACCTAGTTACAATTAATCTGAAACATAAAATACTATTTAATCATTGAAGATGACAATATTAACACATCCCAAATAAACCACGAAACCGAAAAAACAACAGAAACTAAAAAGATTTCAGTCGCATCTGGTACTCAAACCCAGGACCTCTACCTATCCGGGGTAACCGCTTAACCAACTTAGCTAATGCGACCAGTCCAATTTACGCCATCTACACCGATATCACACTTCAAGTTCAAGACTTGTTAATATTATCCTCCATTTTTAAATCCCATATTATATTATGGCTGCTATCCTTATGATGATTGCAAAGTTTCATCCTGAACTCATTTGCAATCGGAATAGAGTCTCGGATATACCTATCCAATTTTTATATATATGAGACCTCTATTGACTTATAATATTAAAAATATGTAGTATAACAATCTAAGTTAATACAACAATAAAAAAAAAACAATTAAAAGCAATGTATATATGTGAACATAGGTTGAGTGTTATACAAACCAGCAAAAATACTGAAGATATGACGTAATAAATAAATAAAATAATAAGTATTATCAGGAATATTATAAAACTTGTACTAACGAAGTACGATTTATTGCTTTCGTTTATGTTTTTATTTTGTTTATTTTTTTTTAATATATTTTTGTACAAATATTTTCGAGTAAGATTCTTGATAAATATTTAAGTTTTAAGTCTGTTACATATGTTTTTAATTTTAAACATATTTTGTAACGTTGTCTGTAAATTTTGAGTTAAGAATAACAAGCTCCTGTCTAAACTAAAAAAAGTAGTTTATCGAGACTTTTTGCATTGTATTTTTTTCTTTTGTAAAATGTAAATAAATAAAAAAAAAGAAAATTAGCTTGAATGGGAATATATTTAATAAAAAATTATAAGCGGAAAATGTTACTAATGTAGTGACGGAGGACTTAGCTATGGGAGTAATTGAATCCATAACGCCTTAGTTCATAAAGTATCAACCGGTCATAAAGTAATTATAATTTATTATAAAAGTTGGAAAAATAATTTATTTTTATTACTAATATTAATATGAAAATAAATTCAAGAGGTAGCTATTTAAAAAAAAGATTATTAATTATATTCAATTGACTATTAACACTTTTATAATTTTTAAAATTTCAAATTTGTCTAATTGTAAATCGGTTGTATGAATCTGAGAGAATAAAATACAATATATAAGTCAATCGTACACAATAAGTCAAATATTCAATTATATCCAACTGTTGACGTAAATTTTCGTGAATAGCGTTGGGCGTTGACGGCATCTATTATGAATGCTATTTGGATTGGCGTGTTATTTCCAACGGTTAGTTTTATTTTGATACATCACTAGTGACTAGTGGCAGTGTGATCAACGGGTGTTTCAGTGTTTCACAAGTGGTGATTGTTTTTCCGGCTGTATTCGGTGTTGTTCCAGGGGCAGGCAGAAAGAGCAGGTGGCCGGCGCGGGCAGAACAAATATTGGCCTACGTGTGATTCCATCAGTCAACATTCACAATCCGACAGTGCTGGTATTGGTCATACTTCTGAAGCTGTCACTGAGAAAGAATATTCAAGATGGGTATAAAAGATCACGCTTTTTTCATGTTTTTTTTATGGATTTGCGTTGATAGAATTTTAATGGTTTTGTTTGATCACGTCGGGGTCACCAATTTTGTTATTAAAGTATAGGTACTTATAATCAAAGATATATAAGTTTATATAATATATTTATACACTGTAACAATCTATTAAATATCAAAATAATTATGGTCAAGCGAGCTGTGTAACTCAGAATGTGATGAAACAAAATGCCCAAAGAAATCGGCTGTCATTTTATAGCTGACCTTTTAAATGATACCAGGAGTTGAATATGGCCCGCGTATAAATATACTTTATTCCTATGATAGTGCTTGCCCACAGGCCTATAGTATTTTTTTATTTTTCGAATTCAACGGAATGACGTTTGAGTCAGCCGTCTGCCGCAGTGCGTTCCGTGCGATTACTGCGTTGGTTTCCGTCATGGAGGTACACAAATGGAGGAAACATCATCATTCAAAATATGGGCAACAACATGCCGCCAATTGGCATTATATGGATCTCCAATGATAACTGCAAAACGCCTACATGACTGGACATGCCATTCTGGATAATATAGAAAAAGTTGTGGTATATCCTTTCATCGGTTTCACCACGATCAATAATTATGAAAATTGGATTTTTTAGTGTAAGCCTGGTGTGCCTACTTAAGAAGCACTCGAAGTAGGCACACCGGTAACTAAAATGATCCAGGCCGTTTCGTAGCGGTCAGCCGATTTTTGAATTCGTTTGCGGTCGGAAAGATTCGTGTAACATCGATTGCCCTGTCACGGTCGGGAATAACATTTTACACTGATTTTGCAAGGAATATAGAATCCATTTATATACCTAAATGGATTAAATTCCTACTGAGGTTAATAAATATGTTGGTACTACTCAATTATAACAAGTAAATCGTTTGAATAATGACGAACGTACAGCTGTAAGTACATATTAATTTACGTAAATCTGTATTTTTTAGAACAAACGCAATAACACCCAAAATATATTATGTAAATAATTCCATAAAAAATTATAATAATTTTAACCATGCCCGATTCAACGGAACGGAATATAGACTATTCGGGTAATACTTTCATCCAAAGCCGTTGTACAGACCATCTGAATCTGGTAACAATTTTTTATTGGAGGGATATCCTAGTATTAATTATATTCGTCAATGCTTTACGTCACTCGTGCCCCTTGCTATTTATCGTTCGTTGTAGCAGGAGCTAAATGTTTGATAAATTATGATATTTTTAGATGGACCATTATGCGTTAGGGGAAGATCAATATTATTAATGAGGGGAGTAATTTATGGGGGATTGAAGGCTCTAGTAAAAGGTTAGTGAAATCCATTTGTTTTATTGTACATTTAAGGTTATGATCCAGAAAAGCGACATTAAAACTGTAATGAATCACGATTTCTGGCCGCAAGGCATCGTGTTCAGAAGATTCAGAGAAGCTGTCGAGCGAATTACGAAAGAAACAAAACAAAATGAATAAACTAAACATTACTTCGATCAATTGCCGATCAGTAAAAAGAGTAGAAAAATTTATTTTCGATCTGTGTTCTACGAACGATATTATTTTATTACAAGAGACGTGGCTTTTACCAACTGATTTAGATTTTCTCAACGAAATTCACCCTGAATTCACGAGCTATGGGAGTTCAGCGGTAGACATCTCTAGCGGTCCATTGAGAGGACGACCATATGGCGGACTATCTATACTATGGAAGAAATCATTCAAGGCAGTGACGATCGATTGTGAAACTCCCAGAATAATAGCGATTGATATCACACTAAATACTGGAACATTACTTGTCATGTGTGTATACATGCCTGTGGACAACACTGATAATTTACCAGAATATTTATTCTGTTTATCGAAATTGCACACGATAATCGAGGAAAGAGACAACCCTAATTGTATAATTCTGGGAGACTTTAATGCCAATATGAATTCGCCTTTTGGGTGTGAACTTAAATCATTCTGCTCAGAATATAACCTACAAATTGCAGATGTTGACATACTCCCGCCTGACTCGTACACATATGTAAGCGATGCACATAATACAACTAAGTGGCTCGACCATTGTCTCGTAACTCAGGCAGTACGCAATACAATTGAAGATATGCATATTGACTACAATTCCGACTGGTCTGATCATAGACCGATGCACACTACTCTAGGAACTATTGGGCTACCTACATATACTTCTAGTTGTACAATAGTGGAGGATCCATGCCGATAGCGGCCCAAAAGTCAAGCACAAGTGGAGTCCTACTCCAGATATGCACAATTAGCCATAGGTCAACTTGAGATAATTTGTGGAACCGACACAGAAACTCATGACAGCACCATGGTAAATGCAGCCCAAATAGATGACCTATATAAAAACATTGTACAAGTATTACGTACCTCAGCAATGTCTGCATTTAATACAGGGAGGAAGCCTACAAAAGGGCGAAAATGGAAGGCTATAGCTGGTTGGAATGAGCAGGTTTCCTTACATTATGAAACATCGAGAAATGCACACATAAAATGGCTGCAGAATGGACGACCTACTGATGGTCCTATCATGGAAGCTCGAAAACAATGTAGATCGCTCTTTAAAAAAGAATATAAGAAGTGTCAAAGGAAATTCGAAAAGAATAAAATGGATAAAATAGCAAACAGCTTTCAATGCAAGAACTTTTCGTCTTTCTGGAACAAAACCAATACTGTATTGAAAGCAAAACATACCGCACCGAGCCATATTGATGGAAAATCTGAAAATAAAGATATAGCTGAAGTTTTCAGGAATACTTTTTGCTCCACACCAGTTCAACCGCAAATAATGGATAAACAGATTGATGCGCCAACAAATCAACCGGAACAACAGCCGTCCATAGTCATCTTACCTGAGATAATCCAACGAGCAATACGCAACATGGCAGGAGGTAAATCTGCAGGTCACGATGGACTTGTCATAGAACACGTAAAACATGCGGGGGGTACGTAACAACTCTGCTGGCCTCTCTCTTCACCGCTATGATCGGACTCGGACACATTCCGACAGAAATGTCTAAAACCATAATAATACCGATCCCCAAAAGCCGTCAATTAAACCTGACATCATCCGTTAATTACAGGCCGATATCTCTTGCCACAATAACTGCAAGAATCTTTGAAAAAGTCATCTTACATTTAACCGAAGACAAGCTCAATACAGAGGACTCCCAAATGGGCTTCAAAGCTGGATGCTCAACTGATACAGCCATATATAGTATGAAACAAACAATTGAATATTATAAAGCCAGAAAAACAACGGTATACGCATGCTTCCTAGACTTGAGCAAAGCTTTTGACAGGGTTAGTCATAATAAGTTGTGGGAAAAACTGACCGAACGACAAGTACCACCGCAAATTGTTAATATATTAAGTACATGGTACAACCAACAGGAAAACTTCATCAGATGGAATGACAGCCTATCAGAAGCAGCTCAATTAAAGTGCGGCGTTAGACAAGGAGGCTCAATGTCCCCAGTGCTGTTCAATGTATACATGGATGAACTTAGCAAAACTCTGAAGGAAACAAGAATCGGATGCCACATTGCTGGGGTATGTATGAACAATATCAGCTATGCAGATGACATGGTCATACTTGCCCCATCGGTAAGAGCTATGAGAAAACTTCTAGACATATGTGAATCGTACGTTATTAGTCACGGGCTAATGTATAATGCAAAAAAATCATCACTGCTGATTTTCAAAGCAAATACGGGTCCTGCTGTCATTCCGCCCATACGTCTCGGCGGAGCCAATCTTGAAATCTGCAGCGAAATCAAATACTTGGGGCATGTCATCACTGATGACCTAAATGATAAAAATGACATAGAACGCCAAAGAAGAGCGCTGTGCGTACGCGCCAACATGCTCGCCAGAAGATTTAATAGGTGCAGTTCTCCGGTAAAAAAGCAACTATTCCAGACATACTGCATGAGCTTTTACACTAGCGAACTATGGACTAGATACACACAAGGCGTCATGGACACACTCCGAGTGCAATATAACCATGCTTACAGGGCGCTGTTCGGCCTCCCTTGGAGATGCAGCGCCTCGCAGATGTTCGCAGAGGGAAGGGTGCATGGGTTCGCTGCTTTGATGCGCCACAGAATAGCCGGACGAGTCAGCGCTACCGGAGATCGGAAAACACTCTTGTCCAGGCCGTCGCCCAGTGGCATGGCGCGCCCCTACATCGTAGATGGAGAACTTCCCTCAGGCCATTGTAGCATAAGTGTTAAATATGTTATTTTAATTTAATTTATTTTTTATTTTTTGTTTTTATATTATATTTCTACAATGTGTAATTTTCTATTCTTTAAATGTATTCTTTTTATATGGCAGACAGAGTATTGCACTCACCGCTTTGTTCTGCTGAAATAAAACATTATTATTATTATTATTATTGTGGAATGATAGGTCATGTATTCCGGTATAGCCGGAGATTTTCTTTGCATGTTAACATAACACTTTCTTTTTTAAACATTGTTTTGTATATCAGATCTTTATCGAGTAATATAGGTGTTAAGGGAACGGCTGCGCTACCTGTTTCATACATTACTTAATTTTGGATCTGAGGCCAAAATACCCATCCGAACAGAATGATATATTTTATAAATTAAAGGCTTAGTAAATATCTAGTCCGGATTAGAAATAATTTATTTATTTTTGTTTTACATTATGAAATATAGGCCATTAAAGGAATTGATTTTTCGCGATTTTAGAGGCAAATACTTTTTGATGAAAAAAAAATCATTAGGTTTAGGTAAGTATTTTGGCCTCAAATCTAAAATTAAGTTATGTATGAAACAGGCAGCGTAGCCGTTCCTCTTATGGGTAAGACAATTTTTTTTTGTCTTTTGCGTTCTTGGATCTTGTGCATTATAATGTAACATCGTAGTCATCGTCTCTGCTGCTGACTCTCCTCTGGTAATCGAAGATGCACATCATACATCTATTATAGTTAAACTCAATATCCTCCTCGCTGCTACCATTACGAAACCTCAGATAGCTAAATTTATCTAATAAATTTAACTATGAAGTAGTCAATAATGCTCTTAGAAATATTTATTGGTTTTCTGTCGTTAATGCACAAGACGTGGACACTGCGGTAAACCATTTTTACGAAGTCATTGATGCCCTAATAGCTGATCTGGTTCCAAATAAAGCAACTAGATCATCCGAATTTCCAACATGGTACTCGGCGGCAATAATTAATATATCGAAAGAAAAATTAAAGTTTTTTCGTGAGTAGAAACGCCATAAGAATCGATTGGAATATCAATATTTTCCATGATTCCGAAAACAACACAGGAAAATTTCTAGCCTTACCCATAACACCTATTATTGCTCGATTGGAATCTGATGTACAAAGTAATTTAAAAAAAAAAAGGTGTTTGTTAAGACATAAAAAAATCTGCAGCTATACCCTAACACATGACCTATCATTCCACGGTAGCACACGATAGTAAAGAAGTTGCAGACTTGTGTGCTGATTACATCTCAATGAATTTTACAAATAAAATTGCAATACACGATGTTAATATGGAGGTCACGCTTAACGGTAAATTAATAACCCCAATCAAAATTAATGAAGACATAGCCTTTAAATACCTCTCAAGCTTAGTTAATAAAAAAAAACCTGGAATTGACAGGAAACCCGGAATTTTTACGCGCAACTGTACTAAATATATCTTTATTCCGGTTTTAGCCATTTATAAAAAAAATCACTAACAGAAACAACATTTCCTTTCAAATGGAAAATCGGCCGTTATCATACCTATCCTTAAAAACACGAAGTTAAAAACAAACGTCCAATTTAAAAACTCCATAATTTTATTTATTTATTAATTTTATTGATACGTACATCCACACAAACAATGTACATAGGTTATAAACATTTCATTTTTTAATTTTATATTTACATAATTTGATATTTTTTTAAACTATAAATTACAAATATATCTGAACCTGCGTGCAATGTATAAAATGCAAAAAAATCCCACATAGGCAAGTTCAGTGCGTTGGTATACCTGGTATCAGTTAGTTGCAGTACATTGGTATATTTGTATTAATACATGGACGTTTAAGGTAAGTTAAATAAAAATTATAAATTAAATAAGAAAAAGAAAATTTAAAAAAAAGGAAAGAGAATGGGGAAACTCTACAATTATTGCAGGAAAAGGTTGATATCTTTGGTTTTAATCCAGTTTTTTATAACATTTTTGTATGTAGATAGTAAATTATTAATTTTAGGAGAAATAAAAAAAGCTTATCTCTGTTCAAGCCTAGTTTTACACAAAGGTACTTCAAGTACGTTATTTATTCTGTTACTAAAGCGATTTTCGTTTTTTTGGGAATAGTTTTTTTCTTGAAAATATATATTTTAGGCACTGTAGACAATACATATTTCTTATATCTAACAGTTCAGCCTTATGGAATAATTGTATGGTGGGGAAGGTAATTTCTTTATGTAACATTATTTTTTATATTAATTTTTGAGATGTTTCAAGTGGTTTAAGGAAGTATTATAAATTCCACCCCCCATCCGATTATTCCATAAGATACTGATGATTGCATCAGTATATGGTCTACCATTTTCATTATTTTGATATCAATTATGTTATTCAAACGTTTAAATACATAAATTTACTTACAAGCTTTTCTAGATGTCTATTTGATATTGATTAATAATTCCTAAATATTTAACTGTATTCCCTGAACTCATTTTTGCACAATTATGGCATGTAACAGTGTAGCAAACATTGTTGTGAAACCTTAAATTTAGGCTGGTTAGAGGTGTCGTCCTTTTGGTATTATAGAAAGGAATGTAAATAGTTTCTTCACAATTCAGTATTAAAATGTTTTGTTTGAGCCATTCTTTGATAATGGAGGTGAATTTTTCTTAATCTCTTTGACATAACAGAAAAATGTACAGAAGGTAATTTACCAACTGCTTGTGCATTTTCTCTAACATTTTGTCACGAAGTCCTTCAAATATTTAAAGCTCGAAGCTTACACGGCAGCAGAAGTCAACGCTGTTCTGCAGCGCATCTTGCCACTGGGAAGCCAACTATTTTAGGGAAGTAATCCACCGGGAGAATGGAAGTTTGAGGGAAGAGAGAGTTTAAATGAAAGCTTTCAAGTTCTGCCTTATAGAGGCGGTGTACTGTAGGTACAGCTCTCGAACGAAGTTTGATGCTAATAGTGGTGGCTTATGAAACAATTTTATACATTTTGAGAAGCTGGTCTGAGTTACGCATAACTTGCTTTGGTGTCACATAAATAATACACATATCTATCCCCATAAAGCTAAATTAAGGGAGACTTAAGAAAACAGTAACATTACGAGAGAGATATCGACCCATTAGAGGTAAAAATCAATAAGTTTTACAAAAAGAAACTAGAATCATCAAGAGACTTTTCGATTTTTCACGAGTACAATCCTAGTAACCCCCCTTCGAATGGTTCGTAATTTTTTTATCTGGCCCGCAATGGTTAATAATTAAGATTTACGGTTAGCACTCAAAAATCGAGCAAAACACAATTAAGTAAATTGCTAATACAAGTATTTGACCGGTTAATGATCGGTCAGTGGCTGAGTTGGCAAAAGTTTGGGTCTCACCCAGGTGTCGTGAGTTCAATTCCTCGGCTGGCTAAGTCCTCCATTACGACACAAGCAACATCTTCCGCTTACTGTGATGGTAGTAGGGGATTTTCAAATATTGTCAGGTTATTCGTAACCAGGGAATATTTGTCTTTCTTTAAAAAAAAAAAAGTAATAATAAAAATAATTTATTTGTTTTTTCTAAGCGGGTAGTTTCCAGCGAACAGAAATCTTAAATTGTATTTTAATTTAAAACAATGATTTTTATATCTCAAATTCTAACTTTTTTTTAATATGCACATTCTTTCAACATAACACTACAGCGGTCGTTTTGTTTGACAGTTTTATAAATTTGAAAAGTGGTTAATTCCACACTCTTTTTATTAAAATCCTCCCCCATTCGAAGGCTTTACAAGGTTGTACTCTGCTGTCAGTTGCGGCGGCATTCATTGTTCCCAACTTTCCTGCGGGTAGCATCGCATCAACCCCTTTCCGTGAAATGCTCCCACCCTTGTTTCTGTGGGCGTAACAGCTTGAACATTTTTCTTTCGCACATGATAACTTCATATTGTGTGTAAATATATTATGTGTGCCTTCTTACATTCTTCAGATAATGTTTTTATAATGATATGGTTATTTTACGGTTTAGAAATCAATTATTATTTGAAGATTGAGCGTTAATTGATTCTTATGAGTTGCGTGTATCAATATTTAATATGAGACATTATTTAAAGGTGCGTGTGTTAGTTAATGAAGCGACTCAACATTGTTATATAAGTTGATTTATTGTATAATTTTTATTGAAAAAAAACTTATGATTAAATTGCACAAAAATTAGAATATGAGAAAAGTAAAATAACTTAAATACTTAATAAAGAGAGATAATCTAACCCACTCAAACGACAGGAAAATAATGAATTTATTAGTAAAAATCTACCAATATACAGGATATGTAGATGGCACTATATGTTGAAATATAATTTTTTTGTGGCCAGTTCAGCAGGTGGATGCAATGGCATACAACACAAAGTCCCAGATGACCGGAGCTGGTAAACGGTATCTCTGTCGACTTTCACCAGTATCGCCCTGGTGAAAGACCACCATTCAAAATCGAAACGTTGCTTGAAATAGCTTTGGCCGTGTTTAGTTAACTGATCTGAATATTCAGGTACTTTACAATCTTCCTCTCCACTATCTCCTTTTCTTCCAAATACCTTCAACCTCACAACATACAGGGTCTGTCGCAAAAGTATCGAGAAAAAATTTCCTAACTGCGCTAGAAGGGGTAGCGCGATGCGCCGAGTGGATGGGATGGTAGGGGGAGTCGCAGCTATCAAAACGCCGCTGCTGAGTCCTCTCCGAGCAATGGTAGAGCTAGCACAGTGATCCGCGCAAAGTGTGTTTTGTAGTCGCGTCGGAAATCAAGATGCAACGTTTACTGGAGCAGCGGGCAGCCAACAAATTCTTCGTTCGGCTGAAAAAAAACGGTATCGAGACCCTGGCCATGATTCGGGAAGCCTTCGGAGATGAAGTCATGTCACAGGCAAGAGTTTACGAGTGGCACAAATAATTCTTAAACGGCCGGGAATCAATTGAAGACGATGTGCGCGTTGGACGACCGTCAACTTCCAAAACTGATGACAACGTCACGAAAGTGAAGGTGGTGTTACAGTCTGATCGTCGTCTCACTATCCATTTAATAGCGGATAAGTGCAACATAGCAAAAGACACAGTTCACTGCATTGTGACGGGCGATTTGCAAATGCGGAAGATTTGTGCCAAAATAGTTCACACTGAGCTCGTCGTCCATGAGTTCATGGCTAAGCAAGGCATGGCGACACTGCCGCAACCATCGTACAGTCTCGACTTAGTACCACCGGACTTCTTTCTGTTCCCCCGCATCAAGCGAAGCCTAAAGGAACGCCATTTGGAGACGTTGGATGTGGTGAAAACCGCTTCGACGTTGTGCCATGGTGTTCCGTCTTCTGCCTTCCAGAGTGCCTTCCAAGAGTGGAAGAAAGGTACCAAAAGTGTATTGACAGCCAAGGGGTGGTACATGTACAAGGGGGGGCGTACATATTTTGAAGAATATCAAGTGTGTGTACGTTTATGGGCAATAAATTGTCAGAATTTTTTTTAATCAATATTTTTGCTACAGACCCTGTATAACAAACGGGTTTCAAATACACAGATACAGTAGAACTATGTATCGCCATTTTGAAACTTAAAATATATGTATTATGCATGTTTATGTAATGTACCGCCAAATATATGTAATATGCATGTTTATGTTATGTACCGCCAAATATATGTAATATGCATGTTTATGTTATGTACCGCCAAATATATGTAATATGCATGTTTATGTTATGTACCGCCAAATGTATGTATTATGCATGTTTATATAATATACCGCCAAATATGTGTAATATGCATGTTTATGTAATGTACCGCCAAATATATGTATTATGCATGTTTATATAATAATCCGCCAAATATATGTATAATGGATGTTTATGTAATGTTCCGCAAAATATATGTCTTATGCATGTTTATATAATATACCGCAAAATATATGTATTATGGAAGTTTATGTAATGTACCGCCAAATATATGTATTATGCATGTTTATAAAATGTACCGCCAAATATATGTACGAGTATTATGCATGTTTATATAATGTACCGCCAAAAATATGTCTTATGCATGTTTATATAATATATGGCCAAATATATGTATTATGGATGTTTATGTAATGTATCGCCAAATATATGTATTATGGATGTTTATGTAATGTATCGCCAAATATATGTATTATGGATGTTTATGTAATGTATCGCCAAATATATGTATTATGAATGTTTATGTAATGTACCGCCAAATTACATTAGCGCTGTGTTTACTACTGGCGTTGCCGAACTTTATTTGAAACCAAACCATCCATAACTCTAAGCAATGTCGGGTACACGACAGCTAGTATCTTTGTTTTATTGTATATATTGATTTAATGTGCAATTCCACACCAGAGTAATTAATATCTTCCCAGAGCTATTTGTTTTGTTTTATTTTAGTTATTTGTGCATTTGAGTGAACAAAATAACTAAATATAACTAATGTACTATTAAATTTAACTTATTTTGTAAATCATATATTATTGGGTACATTACAAATAGCTAATGATAACGTATATGCTATTTTATTTTGTATTTCGCTTAACTTAATTTGGTTTTTACATTCTATTTTAAATGAATTAATTGTTGTAATTTTGATTGGGATCGGCAGCGCATTATAACATTTCATTACTTTGCAAAATAAACTGGTTTGTTTATTGGCTTTGTTCTTTTTCGGTAGTCTAATTTCTTAACATGTTCTTGTATTTTGTCTGTGAATGTCCATGTTATAAATAATATTGTTGGAGAAATATTTTGGTAACAAGTTGTTTCTTATTTTATCCATAAAAATCAGGAATTGTTTCATTGTTAGACAATTTAGTTTATTTATCATTTTAGCTACTTTTGAATTTCTATTTCACTTTAGTGTTATTCGCATTGCTCTATTTAGGAGTATTTGTAAGTTGGTCTGTTCTCTGTCGTTACAGAAGAAAAGTATCATTGAGCAGCAGTTAAACGTGGAGCAATAATGGAGTTGTAAAGTGTCGTTCTAATAATAATTATTATTATTATTGGATGATTTGTATAGCGGCGTTTTTGTGAAAAATCACTTCAAGGGCGCTGTACAAATATTACTTCCTATTCTTTATATAATTATGTACAAACGATAGGGAAAAAAAATACTTACCTGGCAAGTCGTTTCAGATGAACACAGTTTTATTAGAAAACTGGAAACTGGAAAAAAAGATATCCTTTTCCCAATTTTCTTTTCGATGCACTCAGCATGTTTATTAATTTTAAGTTTTGTATGTAATATAACTTCTAAGTATTTCGTATCATTTACATTTTCAATAATATCTAAATAAAAAACACTTTTTATTTTTGACTGCGACCGGTTTCAGCCTGTGACGGCGATCTTCATACTGGTAGAATTAATTCTTAAACTATTGTTTATATACCATTTGCGTATCAGGGGTAACAAACCATGATTTTACTTAGATTATATTTTTCAGTATTGTTATTGCATGATTTTGTAGCCTCAAATTTTCAAAAATCATTAATATTGATACAGTTGTTTTTAATGTATATGTGATTTTATATTGACGGCCTCCATGGTCGAGGGGTAAGGCTCTCGACTAAGAATCCGAAGGTCGCGGGTTCAAATCCCGGCGTGCGAAAGTAAATTTTATTTAATTAATTTGTGTCGTTTCACAATTAATTCATTTTAAAATAATAAATAGTATATTTGCCAACGTTCCAGAGTGGAAGATACTCTCAGTATCGCCCTGGTGAAAAACCACCATTCAGTATTGAAACGTTGCTTGAAATGGCTTTTAGCCGTGTTTGGTGACCAGATCTGAATAGCCAGGTATTTCCCCACCTTCCTCTTCCCCTTCTCCTTCCCCTCCACAATACCTTCAGCCTCACAATATCCCCCAATTGGAAATGCCAGTCTCACTGGCTCCAGACGGTTGGGAGCAGTTGGGACTCTTGTTCGGTATTCATATAAAAAAAAAAAAAATGTATATATATTATTTATATAAATGCTTAAGAAGAAAAATGGAATGGAGTTAAAAGGTATATTTTATTTAATCATTATAATGGAATAAATATTCAATAATGTCATCATCAATTTTTATTTTGCGGTATAAAATTTTAGTTTAAAGAACAAAACCTGCTTGTTTCGCAATCTGTGAGATTTAAAACAGTAAAATTGTCAACATTCGCGGAAATTACGTTATTATAGCTAACCTAACGGACCACCATAACCAATTTCCTCGAGGGTAAAGTGTACACCGTTGATAGCCACCTCTCCCTCTCTCTTATAAACGACGAAGTGTCTGAGAGAAGATATAACAGAGCTCTGAGCGGCAGGACTATATTCTTGCACATAATCAAAATATTATTATGGCGTCATTCACGTGGCTGTACAGCGTCCGAACGCCGAGTTGCTGTGAAACTACAAAGTTGACCACAAATGTCGCTTTACGTGTAATAACCTAAACGGCTAGATAAACTACGTTTTATGTCCATGTACACAACTTGCACGTAAACTGACAACGCCAAAATGTAAGAAAACGTACTAAAACACTATGATGGAAGATTGCATTACGGTCGTTTTCATCAATCAAAACTAAGCAAAACCCGTCAGCTTTGCGTGAAAATTTACCAAATGATTTGTTTTTTGTTTTTATTAATTTATTTTATTTTAGTTTTTTATATACATATAAGATTACAATATAACTAATTATAACTTATATATTATTAAATGTAACTAATTATTGAAAAGCTATACTATTGGGTACTTTACATGTGGCTAATGATAATTCAAAGACGAATGGAATTTTTCATGCTTATTGCGAAGATTGCTTCCATTAAAGGAGACTGGATTTTCATTTCGATCCCTTTTAGACGTAATCTGACATGATTGGGTCTTTGAAACATTAAATTGGACCGTATAACCGATTCCTTTTTATGGTCGAATTACGAAATCAAGTCATGACCATCGAGATATCAACTAAAATGATCGTGTTTTTCACTATTCCTTTGAGTCAGCACTAGTGGCGCTTTTCTCTAATGAGCGGTTGTGCAGTGAACTCCCAAAGAAAAAACCGCAGCGAACAATACTTTCATAGATTACAATATTACTACTTCATAGTATTTGACAGTTAAAATTCCTAAATAGCCCGCCACGACTCCATAGTAAAAAAATATACCGATAGGAACACATCCAACCGGGGGACTGTAGATCTTCCATACTGTTCGCAATCAGGATCGCATTATTAGCATACAACAGGCAACATACTTTCAGATTACTCATTAATGTTAAAGTTACATATTTTTATATCTAATATCTACCTTTCCACAGAAACTTTTGAAATAAAGTGACACGATAAGATATAATATTAGACGAAGAAAAAAATCTGCTCATAGAATCCGATATTATTTTCTTTTTTATATCGCTTTAATGTTGAACTCCCAATGATCTAGAGCACGAACCACTATTGATCAGAACCATAAATCTAACAGGAAGTGAGTAGGCATTATTTGAATAGTGTGAAACACGAATAAACCAGAATGAGAAAAAAAAAACCAAACCAATATTGAATATCGAGTACAGTTTCAATGTTTAAGAAAAAAAAACATATATCGAATAAATAACTTGTCGGAATAAAGTCGACATTAAATCTCCCAGCCGAAGTGAAGCGGGGAATTCCATCAAAGCCAAGATAATGGATTTTATTGGAACATGTAGTAAGGCACAGACTTCCCGAAGTAACACGTTCCTGAGAGGGAGCTACCTACGTAATATACGCGAATATCTGCCTATGTATTTTGTACAAGAAACTGCCAATATTGAATATGTTTTCCCAGCGTACAAAATAAATAGAACTAAGCTTGTTTCGATGGTTATTTTCTACTGAAAGGAAATAGTGTATGTTTATTTTGTTTTATATGAAATATATTTTTGGGTTATTTACGGATTGAAAGGTGAGTGCCTCCGCTCAGAATCAAGGGCTATGTACCATTTAAATCTTGTTAATAACTAATTTGTAGGCATTTGACGCGATGCATAGTGCTTCGGTCTCATACAAGACTAGGGACAAAAAAATTGTCACCAAATAATTAAAGCGTAACGTATGGTGCCCATTAACAAAAAAAATATATTTCTCAGAAATAATCACAGGTAATGCGATGAACAAGGTGGACAACATGTATTCTATGCTTTTTCGAATAGTCCAACCTCAATCAGTTGTTTTGTCTACATAAAACGCTGGGCAATCGTTGCATTGAAGTGAATAAATGCCCGAGTGGCCTAAATTGTCTTCTTTATCTTAGATTACTTATTAATTTACAGCACAAGATTTCTTATTTTAACATTTTCAACATTTGGAAAGAAAAATGTACATTTTTCATATATCCACTATTTTAGAAATTTCATTCAATTGCACCATTCATTTTGTCAAGCTATGATATATCAGAACATCTATTCTGAATTGTTGTATCTTGAAGAAGTCGTGGCGACGCCTACGGCTGAGGTTTTCAGGCACGTATAAGCCATAGCATTCTAAGAGAAATGGGCTATTACTAAAGTTATGCACCATATATTATATCTAAATATTGCAAGGGTTATTACCTGAGGATAAGTAGATAAGTTTCTGAGAACACGTTATTGTATGCGTTAATGCTTGGGAGGCCAAAGTAAAGGTTGCTGGGTGGTGCTGAGGTTAATACAGCAGTCATGAGAACAAACAATTGGAGAAATAATTTCGGAGGCGGGGATGGGTACCGTCGCCCCGGAAAACATTTAATGGATAACCAACACCACTGTCATGGGTCACGCCAAGTGGTTCGCTACGTTTAGTGACTTAGTAAGTTTGTCCAGGTCTTGGTGGCAGATGCGCCTACCCACCAATCGCTTGAGGGGCCGGAAAGGGAGAGGCCGGTATGGGGAGACCTTTACTCAATTCGGGTAGAACCTTACAATCACACAAAAAATAAAGCAGCCAAAAATATAAGAAGTAATTGAAGATGATATTGGTAATTCTTAAATTGAGGTAAGATATCGATAAAAATGACGGAAAGTAATAAGGTCTCATTAGTTAGTGATAAGAGTACTAGTCCTGGGTTCGATTCCTAGATGCGATAGTAACCTTTTCATTATTTTTTCTGTTTAGTATATCATTTGAGTTTTGTTAATATTATTTTTGATGATTAAAAAATATTACAATTAGGTTTTTAAGATTCGAAAAATTATTCCAAAAAAATGAATAAAAAATATGATATTTGAGTCGAAGCCAAGAGGCGTTACATCAAAAGAGTGTATTTAAGAAAAATCACCTCAAACATAGCCAGGGCACTGGCTCCAGTCGGCATGCTATTTTTATATTTAGTAGGCCAACTCGATACAGGCTTTGGTTAAGGTGGTTTTGGTGAAGACAGTCCATGGAAGCGAATAAAACAAAGAGAGTAGGAATGTCAATACAGAGTTTTGTGGTGGCTTTGTACCTACCCCTGAGGGAGAAATGGTGTAATAGTTAGTTAGTTTTTGACTCATAGACCCTTATTAAATACGTTTTAGAAGGATATTCGATTCCTATCCCGAAACTTTAAACCACGGCGTCACAAAAACTTTCAAACTTCATAGTGATTTACTAGAAATTTGCTCCAAGCCCTAGTCTTTGAAATGAAAATAGCTGAATTATGGAAAGCTATCATATTTTATTAATTTACAGAAGTTTAATATCGCCGTAGGAAAATTAATTTTCCTCTCATTAATGCTGTTCGAGCGTAATAATTTCGAGTCGAAGACAATAGAGCAAAAGGCAAATTCTGTGTATGAAGTTTTTATGAGTTCCTGGCGGTCCTGAGAATTTGCAATTAAGCTGCCTTTCACTACTTTGCTTCTAAAGGAAAACTTTAATTATTAACTTTAGAAAATTCTAAATCATAACTATTTGCTTAAGGCTTATGCTGTTTTTTTTTCAGACGTTAATAAAATAAGCACCGCCTCACGGGACAAGTTTAAACCGCATTTTAAACATCATCGCCCACAACACAAACAGGCGCATCTCATATGCTCTCATTAGCTTATTTCCAGGAAAGCTGAATTTTTTTTCGGATTATTTCACATTTTATTACATGTTTCCCTAATGTGGTTTTAATTAAGCAACTTTATTTATGACATTAGCTAAATATGTAATAAAATGTATATGAATCAGCAAAAAAAAACTGTTTTTTTTTACTCTCCACAAAATTTGCTAAATATGAGATACGCCTGTTTGTGTTGCGAGCGACGAACTGTTTTCTTCATTTGAGCTACACTTATGCGGATTTCTACAAATGTGGATAAAAACCTACTCTTATATGCTTTTTCAGCTTGCACAAAAGTCTAATTTATCCGCACGAATAGTTTAACCTCTTAGACGCGAGAAGCGCCCCCTGCACCACACCGTACATGCCCTGTATGCAGGCGGCTCACCCGTGAGCCGCAAAGCTTCAGATAGAAGTCGTACATATTTTTGACGCGTAGAAAAGGAAAGAACGTATAGCTCTTGTTACGTAACGAATAGGAGACTACTTCTAGCCACACGACTGCAAAACGTTACGCCTCAACCAATAACAGTACATCTCGCAATCACGTGACCATAATCAACCGATAAAGTTTCGGCCGGCCATCTTAGCTTCTCAACCAATGAGAAAAAGGCACGCACTCAATTTTCGGCCGCGTGGAACGGCGTGGTCCCGCCACGCCAGCCCCGTCATCATTCTTTAGCTTTCCGATCCCGGACACAGAACTGTCAGCTGCGTGTGAGCCTCGAGCCCGTAGTCACTTACTATTGCATTCCTTCATTCACACTAGGATCCCAGGCACCAAATCATCAGCTGCGTGCGTGTTTTGAGCACGCAGCCGCTCTTGATTGCATTATCCGATTCCAGACATGGACCCATCAACTGCACGTAAGCTTGGACCTGTAGCAGATAGTTATTACACTAGCTCCTTGTAACCACCTGGTCTGGTGACCCTATAATTGTTAAAATCAGTGTGGGAATGTTTAATACTTGTGAACCTTGTACGCTGGCCACATGGACTCCGGCTTTCCGTTGGCGTCGCCTGACTACCAGCTACTCATGTAAGCCGCTATCAAAACCTCCTTTCTTATTATGTGCTGAATATTTCTTCCTTTTCCATTAACTTGACCGGTTGGAGATCCTTCAGAGAGAGAGAGATTTGTCTAAAACAGATTAGATACCACCTTCGTGGCGAAACCCGTATATAACTTACTTGTCCATGTTTTGTTATAAATAAATCCTGAGTTGGAAGCACGCATTCTCTTCAATTTGGTAGATTAGATACCCACTCCAATTCTAAGGCTGCAGCCAATCCATCTGACTTTGAGAAAGAGAAACGGTATGTTGTACCTGCTGAGCTATGCCACAGTGGAGCAGGGTCCAGTCCTGAATCTGATATCAGGGTGAGTTGCACTGCTTACATTATACCAACCCTCTTCTTCCCCTTTTCCTCTCAATCCAACCCTAACACTGACGCTCCTCGTGGGGCTTTTTGCTCATAATCCTCCCCTCCTTTTTCCCCTCCCCTAACACTGTTGACCAATGTGGATATCGTCGACCCTCACTTTTCCCTCCTCTCCGCACCCTTAACAGTGGCGGCCAACTTGGGGCCCGATCCTCTCCTCCTTCCTTACTCTGCCTAGTCCATACTTCTCTCTTTTTCCCCTACCCTAACACTCTGTATGAAATCGGCTACACGTGTAGTTTTTTTTCCGAAATTGGCCTGCAATATTTATGAGGATTACGTATTGTGAAATACTTCACCCTTGAGTCGAGATCTGTAGAGCGGGTGTACCCAGTGTTTACGTTTTATTTTTTATTATTTTTCTTTATTATATTTACTTTATTATTTCGACGGCCTCCATGGTCGAGGGGTAAGGCTCTCGACTACGAATCCGAAGGTCGTGGGTTCAAATCGTGCCGGCGTGCGCAAGTAAAGTTTATAAAATTAATTTGTGCTGTTTCATAATTAATTCATTTAAAGATAATACATAGTATATTTGCGCACGTTACAGAGTAGAAGATACTCTCAGTATCGCCCCGTGTGAAAGACCACAATACAGAATTGCTGAAACGTTGCTGGAAATGACTTTTATCCGTGTATGGTGACCAGATCCGAATAGCCAGATATTTCCCCACCTTCCTCTTCTCCTTCTCCTTCCCCTTGTAAATACTTTCAGCCTCACAACATTCCCCAATTGGGGATGCCATAGTCTCACTGGTTCCAGACGGTTGAGAGCAGTTGGGACTTTTGTGCGGTATTGAAATAAAAAAAAATAAAAAAAATTACTGCTATAGCTAAACATAACACTTATTCTAAATTTGGTGTGTCCATCTAGAATGTACTACGCTAACGGCATATGAGGACAAATTGGTAAAATAAAATTCATCACGCTAGTACAGCATGACGTAGGTATCGGAAGGCGTGGTCCATTTTTATTCGGATTCTTAGTTTTTCAACACGGTCGCGAAAAAAAACAACATGGTGTACCCCAAGCCTAACACTTGGTAAATAATTATATTTTTGTTTGATTGTTAAAAAAATGATAAATCTCTAAAATTATGAAAATAATTTTTTTTCATGCCCTATACCAGTGCTCCGCAACCGGTGTGCCGTGGCACACTGGTGTGCCGTGAGCCGAATACAGGTGTGCCGCGGTCAAATGCAATGTACGAAAATTTATTGTAAAATTCAATTTAATACCTATATATTTTAGCATTTGGTGTGCCGCGGAATTCTAGGAAGAATTTTGGTGTGCCGTAGATGAGAAGAGGTTGCGGAGTACTGCCCTATACTTCATAATTTAAAACAAAAATAAATAAAATACTTCCCATAGATACTCGATATTTACTAACCTTTAATTACAAAAAATATATATTATACAGTTTGGGTGGGTATTTTGGCAACAAATCCAAAATTATGTTATGTTTGAAACAGGCAGCGCAGCCGTTTCTCTTAACCGGTTGATCGTTTATGAAGTGTCAAATTACTGAATTTTTTTTTAGCCTTTCGTTAAATTTTAATTTAAGAAAGTAATAACATTCCTTTCATCAAAATAACTGTCTACACTCCTTTGTTGACAAAAATTGTAACTTTCGTTTTGTTTGAAGTACAATATAGTACGCTATGAACTTCGGTTACCAAGCAACAGTTGAGATACATTGCAATTGGGAAGCGAAGAGAGAACCCGCAACTCCAGGTTTAGATACGGAGTAGAATTTATGGCCAGAGACGGAGGAATCTCACGATCTTAGCTCTGAAAAAGCTTTTAGGGTCTACTTTTCTATTTGCTTCCTTTTAATATAGTAGTTCACTTTATTTCATTCAGAAATATAACGTTTATTCTCCGCCATAGTCAACCCCTTCAGACTTGAATTAAAACTGGCAGGGGTAAAATAATATTTGTTGGCCTTGTAGAAATTATTTGAAAAATTTTACGTTCTTTTGAAAGAATATTTGGTCTAAAAAGGTGTGTTTCACTTAATATAATATAAATATTTGAAAAGTTAAAAAAAGAAAAAAAGTAAGGCAATTAAAGTAAAGAAATTTTTATTTTATTTATTTATTTATTTATTTTAAAACATAGACATTACAATAGTTTTTACAATAACAAAAAAAGAGTAGGTATTCATGCGAGGCTGCCATATGCATAATGTAAAACTAATATATATATATAGTATTTTTATAAGTTTATTGAAGGACTTGAGTTTAAAACATTCAACAACAATTTATTCCATTTCATATTTTGTATGTATACCCGCCAACAAACAATTCATCTCAATGTTTAAAAGCATTAACCGCCCGTCTTTTGGGTTCATTCAAAAAGTAGGTAAAAAAAATATCGTTTTTTTTTCATTAGATTTCGCAATAACAATACGTGTGACTAGTGACGTCTAGTGACGTGAACTTGTATGGGAGAGACGCAAATACCCGAACACATCCGTTAGCTTCGGCTAACCTCAAAATAATAAACGAAATGACGAAGGAACAAACATGATTTACACGAATGTTTTGTTTTATGGGATTCGGGTATAGCTTTTTTGAACCCGAATGTACGGGATACGGCTTGTTGCGTTCGGGCGAAAAAATAGCGGCCGTATCACGTACGTTCGTATGGGTAGGGCGGTCAAGTGCTTAAAGTATTTTTTTCTAAAATATTTTAATTAGAGCCATCTGTGAGCGCGTATTACGTTTCGTTTAACCTGAACAGTAAACATAAATAAAATAAAATCATTAAACATGCTTTCAAAACCTACCTTCAGGAAATAACATTTTTTACGGTTATAAAATCCATCAAATAGAAACTTTGCCACACAAAATGTAAGCATCGATACCGTCTGAAATAGTGGTGAGAATTCAATAAAGAAAATATCACGTCTAGCCAGTATTGCACGCAATTGGATAACGAAATTTTAGGATTTTGTTCGTTCTGGAAAAAGACGAATGAAAAAATACAAAGTCCATGTTTTTTCAAATATGCACACGGTCAGAAAGGGTTTAAAAAAAACCATTTCTGGGAGGTTCTGCGTAATATCCAGCCTGAATGTATATTATACAGCCTTCAGGGAATAGAAAAAAAATCTAAACTGTTTGCAGCAAATCGTTTTAGCCTGTTTCATCGACCGTATCATATGTTTGTTGGGAATAGAAACGTAAGACTCAAAGCCAATTTGAGCACGAATTAGACTTAACAAGATTTTATTGAATGAAAAGAAAATGTTGGAAATCCTCACTGAAATCATTCTCACTTAAATAAGTTCTTGAATTTGCTAAACATTTGGTGATTGTTCAAGGTGTGAAAGAAAAAAAACTTTAAAATGATGGTTAAATTATTTATTTAATATCAACGATATACCAGATAATTTGAGAATAGTATAATAATTAATATAGAATATAATTTGAGGTCGCAATTTTTATAATCAGCCGTAATTCTCGGAACAATTAATCGGAAGGCAATTATCGTTGTACTATCGTTCGATAAATTAATAACTCATTTCAATCCATATTTTTCTATGTACTTTACTATGGCACAGAAATTAGTATACTAAACCAATCATTGACACATCGAACGATTGTAAAATGTGGACGTATAGGCCTACCCTCAAAAATACTCTGGACAGATTCGTCAAATGTAATTAATTCACACACATTATGTTGGTTTCACCAAATAAAATGATTTGATAAAATGCAACGGAGATTTATCAATTTATTTATATCGCCAGCATAAATACAGGATACAAATTAAGTGCTTGTCACAGTTAAATAGAAACATAAGAATATAGCACAAGTAATTTAAAAAAGATAACTATTTATTTGGCATTAGGTCGCACAGTGACACCAGGGAGTAAATAAATAATACAAGTTCATGAAAGATATAAAAGTAAAAGATAAGGGTACGTACAATAAAACATTTCAGATACATTTTCATTTACAACGGAAAATCGTACTGGACTTAAATGTATATTCTCATGGCATAAACTAAACACTTCTTTCGCACAACGACATTATACTCACTAAGGAAAGTGTATTTTAATAATTTTCTGGAAGAAATCAGAAGCATTGCTGATGAAATAGAAGTGTTGAATTCTGTCAAGAAATATTTTAAAGACATTCTTAACAAAAATGGCCTCCATGGTCGAGGGGTAAGGCTTTCGACTACGAATCCGAATGTCGCGGGTTCAAATCCCGGCGTACGTAAGTAAATTTTATTTAATTAATTTGTGTTGTTCCACAATTAATTCATTTAAAAATAATATATAGTATATTTGCGCACGTTCCAAAGTGGAAGATATTCTCAGTATCGCCCTGGTGAAATACCACCATTCAGAATTGAAACGTTGCTTGAAATGGCTTTTAGCCGTGTTTGGTGACCAGATCGGATTAGCCAGGTATTTTCCCACCTTCCGCTTTCCCGTCTCCTTCCGATCCCCAATACCTCCATTCTCACAAAATTCCCCAATTAGGGATGCCATAGTCTTACTGACTCCAGACGGTTGGGAGCAGTTCGGACTTTTATGCGGTATTTATATAAAAAAACTGTTACCACCTAAGTTAGTCATAAAAAATACAATGTTTCCCCATAACAACAAAAATATTCTATATTTTGATAAAAAGCAGTCACTTTGTGGTTAGACACATTTAATGAAAATAAAACAATAACTTTGTTTATAACTACGAGATTTTATTTAATTTTAATAGGACCGACCGGTTTCACTTAACATAAGTATCAGCAGGGTACAAAATTAATCTGATCAAAAATACATAGTGTGTATTTATATTTACAAAATAAAATAAGAAAGAACATAACATAGAACAAAGAAAAAATGAGATAGCATGAAATAGAAATCTGACAAAATAGCAGAGAGAAAGAGATAGAAGTGTACATAATGGAATACAAAGGAATAACTGAACAGGTGATTATGGGATGGGAAATTTTACGAGATTATAGGAAATATACCTAATATTGGGGTATTGGACACATTTAGTTGATTATTAAGAATATTGTTTTTGGTTTTAACTGCTTTCTTTATGTCGAGTGATTCTAAATTATTTAATCTATTTCCATGACCATTTTTATGAAGAATATTAGCACCGGTGCTCCCTGGTAAGATCCTTGAATCTAGATCCCAAACCTGGAGATTATGGGTATACACTCTCCGAGGAATCCCTGGAGAAAGTTAACGATGGGATTGATTGATAACAGTTTTCAAAATACGGAAAAGCTGATCTAATGCACTATAGATACACAAGATCCCTTAGGAGCATGTACGCTAAAACCCCTTATTGAAGTGTCCATTTCTTAATCTGATTCATGATGCTTTAATTTATTTTCATTTGTAATACATTAGGACTGTAAAAGTACCTTACTTTTCCCCATTTATAAAAAGTTTTTTTTTTATTATTTCGAAAAATACTGTAATCTGTTTCCAGTTACTTTTTTCTGGTTCATATTTTGCAATGTTTTCTTGAGTGGAGCAAAGTAACCTTCTCTAACGGACAACTTTGCTCTAGGTTTTCTACGATTTTTTTTTGTTTTAAGCAGAAAAAAAAAATGTAATTATCTCTGCCACTTAGTTTTCTAACAAAGCCATTTTAATCTGTTTTATTCATAACTAAAAATACGAAAACGAGGTAATATTAAATAAAAATAAGGGGAGGAAAGTAGGGCAATTTTGCGGTTCGCTTTAATTTGCACTTTTCAGTATAAATTAATTTATTTGCTGGATGCGAGACGCACTATTGCATGCTGTCTGAACGAAGCTAGTGAAGTGTTTACGTACTTGTTTTTTCTTAGCATGTTGATTGGCCTACTATTGCATTATAGCAGCGTCCATCTGTAGGGATACTTCTAATTGACCACTACCGACGATGCCCCCAGAAGAAGATGCCGTATTCTATTGGTTTCAAACTAATTTAAATGGTACGAGTGCAGTTCCGAGCTGAAGACCGCAGGGTGAAGATTGCCCTGATAATGGATAACTTGTGATCGCAGAGGGCACCAGTCATTTTTTTCTTCTCTGGAAGGTGCGCACTTAGGTGACAGTTGGGTAATAGCGAACTGCGGGTAACTCCGAACGTTCGCGTTTTAGAAGATTCCGATATATCCGCACTCATACGGGTTATGAAAAAATCGCCTCATTGAGAGACGAAGCTTCATTTCGTAAAGGGAAGTTGCGCATGTTGTTCAACGTAAGAATCGTTACACATTTTCATTCAAAATGACGTAATATTTGCAAGGTTCTTAAATGATTTTGTTTCTGTTTTTATTATAGTACGGAGCTATAACATTTTACAAAACGAAATTATTTATTAATTTTATTAAATGAAAATTATACAGCACAATTGTGTTAAATATTTGTTATTTAACAGTGGTAGAGTAAGTACACAGTATTGCTTTACAAAGCATAATGCGCGAGTCAAACACATGTGAAATTACAAAAAAACACTTCCTTAAAATTAAAAAGAACATTAGGAAATTAGATATTTAATCAGTGTGAAATATAAAATAACAACATTTATAAAAATAAAACCGAAAAAAATAAATGTAGTGGAAAACCCATATATTTCAGCAAAGAATTTGAGACAATTAATTTCAGCACTAATACGGAATCTCCAAATATTTCGACAGCATTCCCAAACCTGTTACAAAAATTATGCAGTCGATTTATAGGCGTGTGAGCCTGGTAGTTTATTTTAAAATTAATAAAAATTACTTTGTAAACACCACATTTTAATTCATAAATATCAACGTCATAATTTAAAAAAAAATGTTTAATAGAACTGTCGGAGAGCGTAATCAAATTTAGCTGTTTCATCAGATTGAATGAAAATATTCAATTTAAAATTAATAAATCTAAAGAATTTATGCTGTATTCTTTCTATATTGAAGTATTCTTTATAAAATGGGGACCAAATAGGCAAATTATACTCTACCTGACTTCTCACCAAAGGGTGGATGGTGTTTTCAAACATTCTAGTAACTTGAAGTCAATTGCGGTTCTGCATATAAAACCAAGCATTTTTAGATGACATGACTAACTTAGATATTCTTACAGTGATTTCTTAATTAGTTTGGGAGGCGAGTGTGGGTACCGCCGTCCAGGAAACCACTCATTGGATAACTAACACCTCGAGGTAGGTTATCTCGATTGGTTCGCTACGCTTGGTGACTTCGCACGGGTGCCCGGATTCATTCGGTGAGGTTTGTTCAGCTCTTGGTAGATGATGCGTCTGCTCATCATCTGTGTGGTGGACTGAATCGGAAGAGGTTGGTCGAGGGAGACCCCTAAACTTCTCTATTCGGACTCACGATCCATTACCTTGCACCGCAGTGGAAGGAATGGATCGAGAGACAATTCCTACCCATTCACACATTTTTCCTTCCATGAAAAAAAGCGTTAAACGAAATCAAAGTTTGTGGTGTGGATTGATTATTGGTTTGTTTGTGCTTTTTATAGAAAATGCGGATGTTCGCCATTACCCCCCCTGTGGTTCGTGTAATTACGAACATTAAACAGAATGATTTTATTTTTATTTTTTATCATTAAATATAATATTAACAACTCCAAAATTGAAACAGGAAACCGAAAAGACAAAGAAAAGAAAAAAAAATAATGTTAGCAGCTGGAATTCGAACCCGGGACCTCATGGTCTATCCGAGACCTGGGCTCTATGTCAACTATGCTACGGCTGCCCCAATCCATTTTTCATTAAATTGAACATATTATTAAAAAAACATGAAATGTGTTGTTTTATCACAAAGGGAATATAAATTTGATATAATATAATAAAAAATATAAATATATACATACGTTTTTTTTCATTTTCACTTATTTGTTTGCCATTACTCCACTCTTCCCTACTCCCAGTATTACCAATATGAGAAAAAAATCGGATCTAAATCAAAGTACTTTCGAAACTTGTTGTTTTTTTATTTCCTTCCTATAATCACATCACTAAAATGAACAACAGTCTTCAAGTTGGGAGACTCTTGTGCGGTATCCGATATAACTGTCTGGAGTAGAGTAACAGTAATTGATTTTTCAAAAGACTATAAAACAGAAGCATACAAATCGTTAACTAAGAGAAAACTTACACGTTTCAGTCTGATTTTTCACATCGGCGGTAGTATAATCTGCAAACTCTGTGTTCTGAGTAGACTTACCCGCAGATACCACGTTTATTTTCATATATAAAACTGAAAATAACGTATCTCAATACGACAGTGGCGTGCAGTTCATAGTAACAAATTTCTTGATTCAAATGATTCGAATTAGCCAGACATAAAATATCAGTAAGACAAATTTATATGTGTAATCGAAAACAACTTATTATTTAAATGTTAACAGTCAACCCCCCAAAACACGAGCTTTGCAGGTTGCTAACTGTAGAAATAATAAGAAAGATTTATCTATTAATTCTAACGGGTAATAAGTAAAGTGTATGAGGTTTCAAAATACAGTACTCCTGAAGCTGTAGTCCTAACTGATAATAATAATATTTATTTGAAACACACATTATTTAACAAAAACATTTAAGAAAGCTTTGACTGCCCAACTAGGAACAAATCCCGTTTTAGGACAGTCAAATTAATGAGTTTAATTCATATTAAGTGCCATTATACAAAAACAGAAGGGAGAAAAGCTAGTGCTACTTTGTATGGTAATATCATATAAATCAGGGATGTAGCCCGAAGAGGATGAATAATATAGTTAATAACATATTAAATATATTTTATTCAGTAAGAGAACTTATTAATTGTTTTTGTGTTTAATTCGTAGAACTCCATTTATTATTATTTTTAAATTTAATGTAAATCAAATTTAATAATGTTATTATTAAGTTCTGCAAGCATTTTAGTTGTTATTATTGTGACAGCTGTTTCGGCGTTTAAGGCCATTTTCAAACTGTTTGAAAAAGGCCTTAATCGCGAAACAGCTGTCACAATAATAAAAAACTAAAAATACTTGCAGAACTTAATAATAACATTATTAAATTTGATTTACATTAAATTTTAAAAAATAATAGAACTATCCGTATAGAGTTTACAGATTAATCATCTGTAGTATTGTTTGAGTTAGTAAAGTGATGTTTATGGCCATTTTTGAGTGCTGGCCCTTAATTCCGCAATTCAAGTCTCAACTGATCCCATTTTCCCGGAGACATTGGGACTACGGCATATAGGAACGGGGGGGGGGATATAGGAACAATGTGGAACAAAGACGACTAAAGCCATTACAAGCAACGTTTCGATTCTGAATGTTAGTCATTCACCAGGGCGATACTGACAGTATCTACCACTCTATTATGTATCCTCAAGAAAGGAAAATTTATAAACTGAAAAATAATATCACATAGAGCCAATTTACGAGACGTCCTATGCTACAGCATTGTGTACAGTTTCATTCGTATAATTTGAGTGTGTGCTCATCATCATCCTTATATGACTTTATTTACCACTGTCTATTTTTTTGTTATGTTGAATGAATTGATTTATTAATATTTTCGGTAAAAATCGATTTACTCAGAAAATAATTGCGATAATATTTTTTTTTTCTTTGTGTTGAATCTGTTTTCCCAGATTTTGTTGATGCCAGTTTTTTCTCAATTATTTTATAATGACATTAGTGCTATTGAGGCAATGGTTTTAAATGTGTGATGAATCTGTGAATTATTATTTTTTTTTATATGAATACCCCCCAAGAGTCCATACTGCTCCCAACCGTCTGGAGCCAGTGAGACTATGGTATCCCAAATTGGAGAATGTTGTGAGGCTGAATGTATCGGGGAGGGGAGGGAAAAGGGGTAGAGGAAGGTGGGGAAATACCTGGTTGTTCAGATCTGGTCACCAAACACAGCCAAAAGCCATTTCAAGCAACTTTTCAATTCTGAATGGTGGTCTTTCACCAGGGGCGATACTGAAAGTATCTTCCACTCTGAAACGTGCGCAAATATAGTACATATTCTTTTTAAATAAATTAATTGTGAAACAAAACAAATTTATTAACTAAAATTTACTTGCGTACGCCGGGATTTGAATCCGCGACCTTCGGATTCGTAGTCGAGAGCCTTACCCCTCAACTATGGAGACCGATGAATTATATTGTATAGATTTCGTGCAAATACTAAGAAGTGGAGAATAGTTCATTATTTATTAAAGATGATAGGTGATAATGAAGACATTGGATAACCTTGCACGCTCTTATATACCTATAGTGATGTCTCTCTTTCATGCCGTTCCTCTCACAGAGACGCAGGTGTGTTTCAGTAATTTTTTTAACGCATTATGTCTTCGTAAATTTATTCTTGATGATATTGATTTGATGTTGTCCTGAAGACACATCATAAAATAAATGCATCTCGAAGCAAGACCAGCAGTAGTTTATACCGCACGCCACTGACGACAAAATTCGTATGCGCATTGTAAAATAGCATCAACTAATCCTTTGTTCAGACATATCCTATCGCAGTCTCTTTGGCTAAGCCGGGCTTAAAATGCACCAGGTTTAAACAACGTACTCGTATCACATCTACACTCGAGTTTCCTTTTTAAAGTTCTCCGTGTCTCCCCGTAAGGAAGCACTTATGAAGAATAAAGATTTGTCCGACGCGACTTCTTCTAGAATTAACTTCATGGAATGAATTACTTCTACTTTTGTCTGTAAAGAGAGAGTATGTTCTTTAGAGTGTATATACGGATTTAAGGAGATGTAGATACAAGCATTTTTAAGTATTCCTCGCCTTTTTACTGGTGTCCTTTCCTATCAGAGATTGGGTTTCATCAGTAAAATCTCATCCCGAATGGTGCTGCATGGAACAACGGTGCGGAACTGCACTCGTACTTGTCTCGTAGATTACGTATCGGATGTGTCTTGTTCTTCTACACCATTCATTAACATTCCCTTGGATCAACAAATGATTTTTTTAGTATCTTTGTAAAGATTGTACACGAGTATGACTTTAGTAATATGTACAATCTATATGTTTAAAAATCAACGTAAGTTTGGTTGTTTGTTTGTTTGTCCTCGATTTTATCGAGAGTAGTTTGAATGAAATCCAATATATGTAAAACTGTTATAACGTTTTAAAATAGTATGAAAAACATTGAACCCGCCATGTTTTATTTAGGTGAGCCCATAGATATAACACTCTGGTTAGCCACAGATTGCAGGTTCAAAAAAAAAAAAATTTGGGTAGAATATTTTCACAATGGAAAACATGAGTAGGTAACTTCTTAAGAACGTTATGATTTAGATATATTTAAAAAAAGAACAAACGTTTGGAATGAAATAAAATATTCAAATGAATGTTTCTTTATTTGGAGATAGTTACTTTCGCTGTCAAATCAATTATTGTACCCAAGCAAGGCCGGATACACATCAGCTAGCATATTATACGTAAAAAACATATTATATACAGAGTACATAAGTTTAATGCAAATAATATAAGGATAGTTACAATGTTCTCAGTTCTCCTCACTAGGGTTTCTTGTTCTGAGGCGGCTTGCCTTATTAAACTTCCATTTTTCGTTTCTTTTAAAATAACCAAGATGTCAATGTAAGAAAGATATCAATATAAGAAAAAAAAAGTTTTCTGCTTCAATTTATACGTAACTCAAAGAGAAGAGCTTTTTAAAACTTAAAAAAGCTCTTGGCCATCTTAATGCAAACTCTTACCTACTTCTTGCGAAGGAATCTTTTTTCTAACAGGTTAAGTCCTGAAAAACCTTTAAAAGCGGAAAAATAGATGTAAGTAATGTTTTTTTATGCTTGATGTCGAGGATGAAAAAGTGGAATAGGTCAAGCAACAAGTACCTACCTACCAAGCTTATAAAGAGACCAAAAACAGAATTTGGAAAACGTAACGTTTTTTAATGTTTATTGGAATCATAGCATACTTTTACACTTAAAATTGTGTAGTTATAAAGAAAGATAAATACGCATACACATTATTAGTTTAGAAGGTTATTTATTCCGGGTTACGAATAACCTGACAATATATTAAAATCTGCTACTACAATTGCAGTAAGCGGAAGATGTTGTTTGTGTCGTAATGGAGAACTTAGCCAGGCTAGGAATTGAACTCACGACGCCTAGCTGAGACCTAGACGCGATTCCAACTCAGTCACTGACCGGTCAAAATCGGTTTATCAACCATATTAGTCTGTTGTGCCATTGTACCTGGTCAACATGACGAGCCAGGATAGCAAACTATTACTTATAACCTAGTAAGGTAGAAACACTAGCTACGTGTAGACAGAACTAGTTTTTTTTAACCTGGTACGCTAGAGATAAAGCTAGCAAGCTAGCGTTTCAAGACAGCGTAGTTTAATAGGATGTAGTTCTATTATATGATCTAGTCCCTCCCACCACTGCATTTTCTATCCTAGCTTTGTGTCTAGCTTCGTGTGGGCATACGTAGCTAGTACACTTTCGGTTTTTTCTGATATACGATACGATTCTAAAAATTCTAAACTCGGTATAGATATTAATTAAATTATCGCGGTAAAGAATATCTGTAAAATGCTATTCCACCTTTTAAAGGTAATTATATGTGCAATTCAGCATTAAAAAACATTTGTGCCGAATTCATGCCAATCGGTAAAATAATGACCACCAAACACATAAAAAAATTTCCTTCCTTCTTAAAATCCACTGTCTTGTCCAAACACGTTTTTTAAGTAATTCTTCTAATAATTCGTCCAATGCAACTTGACAGTTTCCGAAGTAACTGTTTCAGTCTTGTGTTTCTTCTACGTATGGTAAGCTGTTCATTTTTCCTTACTGACGGACGGAAATGATACTGTCTTATTATTTTCCAGCAACATGTAAACCGCTCTAGTTTGTGCCAAGCAAGGTTAGTAAGCTAGGATCTTGTCTGAACAGGACGCCGGTAAACTAGCTTGCTGTCTTGAGTTGTTATACTAGCTTCGTTACCTGGCATTAGAGTAATAATATATTCCAAGGTTGTGCCAAAGTATCATGAATCTCAGTGACACGTGACTTCATTTGTATGGCACTGTTGTTACCAATTATTTTTTAGTGAAATGATTTTTTGAAATAGAGAGACTTTATTACGACACCTTAGAAAGAGCGGAGAATTGGGTGTCAAAAAAGCTTTTATTGTTGGTTGACTTTTTTTGCCTTCCATCGTTGATGTATGGGTATAAGGTATTGCTTTTAAATTGTTTGTACTTGGACTTCTTTAGTAAAATAAATATATTCTTAGTTGTAACGTTTAATATTCATGACTCATTAAATAAATTGATCAAAAAAAATATGAACAACATTATTTTGAAACAGTTCCCTCATTTTGTTTTTGTATTGAGAACTTCCATCAAATATGACTTAAAAATTATTTTTTCGAAGTATATTTTTTTTAAATTTATTTATTTGTAAGAAACAAAGAGCTTTTAATACATATTTATATCAAAGGAAGTTTTACAAAAGGTAAGCCAACAAAGTTGCTTACGCTCAAAGTAGTTAAGTAAATATGTTTTATTACAAAAAATAAAATAAGAAGAAAGGGAGGAGAGGAAGAGGAAGACAGGATCGGGACAGGAGATGTTATCGATATATTTTATAATCGTGCAATCGTGTTTTAAATAAGTACACTTATTTGTAAATGTACGTCACTTAACGTAAAGTAAAAGCAGAAATTCCGTGAATCATCTTCTGAAAAATAAAAATGGCATTTCTGGAATTGCCTTATTTCTAGATAGAAGGTGCAGTGCCAAAAAACTAATATTATGTGTGAGGAATATAATTTCCGTAGAATGAATAGGATATTTTTCTCGAATAACATTAACGCCTTTGGGCACATTCATTCTCAATGGAGCTTCGTAAATATGTTTTGTAATTTGTATATTTTATGAAAACACGAAAAAAATAAGAAGAATTTTTTATAAAAACACGAAAGCAATGAGAAGAATTTTTTTATAAAAAGAACTTACAACGACGCTTTTAAATATAAAACAATATATTTGTTTGAGTTTAGGATCGAATTGTTAAAAACATATATTTTCATAAATTTAATCTAAATCAAATTTAATAATATTATTATTAAGTTATACAAGTATTTTTAGCTTTTATTATTGTGACTAAACAAATCAGTTAAGAAAACATTATCAGTTAAATACGGGGAAATATATTATAAATGTGAAAACTTAACAGAATACAGAATTTTAAGTATGTTCTAAATCGGTTTTACCGGTAATAAATCATTATTTTTAAAAACCCATCCAAATTTGAATGGGGTGGGAGTGAATTAAATCAAATAAACAAGTCGTCACAATGTGGATTAACTGGAGTTTGAACGCTGAAACAGCTGTCAGAATAATAAAAACTAAAAATACTTGCAAACATGAACTTAACATTATTAAATTTGATAGACATTAAATTAAAAAAAAAATAACTGGAGTTCTACGAATTAAAAACATTAACAATTGATAAAAACATTTCTAATCGTGTTTTATAAAAACAAATAGTACTAAAGCATTTGATATGATTCAAGTTTCTCATAGGAAAAATTGTGATTGTGATTCACATTTGCCCAGATGATGGAAAGTGCAAGGCCGTTTGAAATGTTAGTTTAAGGATAAGGAAGCGAAACATGGCATAAAAAAACATATATATATATATATATATATATATAAGCAACTCTTCCCGTTGTATGTTGATCTAGTAAGATTTTAATGACCTTTGTTGGTCTACCATTTTCGGAAGTGATTACATATATTATGTTACACCTCACAAGAGCGCCCTGGATGTACGAGTATGGTGAACGGACACGGAATCTCCATCTCACCACCTGGTTGGGTTGCATTGTTAGGCGAGACACTATTATTTGAAGCTCTTGTGGATGGAAGTAGAAGTCATTGTAGTTATATATGGTCCTATACAATCAAAAAATATTTGGGTGATTTGTGTAGAGCCGTATTTGAAAATCACTTCAATGGGGCAAAATCAATAAGTATAATTCGATTCCCCATTCCTTTATGGGGAAATGTGGATTTGAATCTGTCAAAGAGCCCCTGGAATTCAGATAGTACCTACGTAGAATGTAAATTTACGATATATTTATTATATTCGTAAATATCACTCTAAGGTTTTGTTCGGTAAATACCTAACTGACAAAGATAAATATTTGAACAATTATTTAGAAAATGTACCAACACTCTATACAATTGACTATCAAGAGTATTATCATAATTATAATAATTTTTGTAAAATTTTCGTGAATACGGTTAATCCACCTAAGAAGAAATAAAACAATTAAAAAATATATAAAATATTATATTTATATACCTATAAGTAGACGGAAGTTGCCGACTGAGAAATTTCCTTTACTCGTTTTTTTTTTTAAACGCCCAGATAGCTTTTACGTAATAATACATCTTTTTAGAAAAAGCGCTGAATTTTAAATATGAAAAATAGTTAAAACCATAAATAAATTGCGCAAGAGTTAATAAAATACAGGAAAAAAAACGTAAATAATAAAATTATGTATTCTGGCAATATCTACCAAAATTAACGTTCATTTTAATACAAATAAAAAAAAAGTAGTTAACGATAATTTATACGCAAGGTAGCAGCAATTGCTTAGTAATACGGAATTTAAAGTTTGCAACGTTAAACTTTTGTCCATTAAACTCACAGGTAGTAGTATAAATACTAGGTAGAATTATGTATTTTGTTCCGAAACTGGTCGGCGTGAAAAATAAAAGTGGTTAGAACAAAGTTTGATTGTTTCATTTAATTATAATGAAAAACCACAAAGTGATAGCTTCACACAATAGTATATCCATATCATTTAAATACCCTTTACCGAGTACTGGTGAATGTAAACCATAGTTTGAGATATACAGATGTAAAATGATGATGTTTATTTAGTCGTTCATTTAGGTATATACTCGTTTATAGATTGATTAAATACAGGAGTTCACAACGGTTAAATTTGGAGTTTAATAGTTTTATTGAAACGGTTATGTCGTTTATTATTCGTCTGTTTTCTAAAGTTGAAATATTAAAAATATTCATTAACGATGAGTTATTCCCTAAAGGGATCTTAGATTACCAATTTATGTAGCCTAAACATTTTCTTTTCATTTTTTATACATTAAGAATATGAATTTTGTAGAAGGGCGACCATACTATGGAATTAAGTTCTATTAGGCTTTTAACTAGTTAGTTACTTTCGAAATTGTTTAGATTTTTCTTGAATCATAGTGTTTCGATAGCTCTGAAAGAATCCCAATTCTGGAACTGGCGGCGAAGTTAATATGGAGAACCATATGAGAAAAAAAGAGGTGAATGAAGGACTGAAGAGAAACGGGAGGATGCCACTGAAATTTGAATAAGCCTACCTTGTTCGTGGATATCCTTAGCACTCAAATTTACTTCACTGAACATTTCACTAATCCAGAATTGGCCAGCTGCTCTGATGTCGCGGCAGTGTACACTCATCCCGCGACAAGCGTAGAGTTCGAACTGTTTTCGGCCCTTTCTTGTTCCCGTGACAATAGGAATTGGATCGGGTAGGAAGGGGTGGGTTGTCAACAATTATGCATTTAAGATGCCAAACACACAGTTAAGAGTGCATTTAGCTAACTATCTAACTAACCATCACAGAGTTTCACCTCAGGGGTAGGCAGAGAGGACGTGCGCCAAACAACTCGATCGTGGCATACACTTCCTGCTTCATTCATAATTTATACAACGTCGTATAAATTCTCTTCTGCTATTCCGACTTCTGAAACTATTGTAGAATAATATGACTTTTAATGGATCTAAGTTTTAATAGAACAGCTGATTTAATAAGCGTAGGTAGGACTGTCTTCGATTGTAAGTGTTGTAACTTTTAATATATTTTTTATATCATCCTCACTAAGAGACGATAAGATCACAAAGAAGAAAAAGTTTCACATTGAAATCTATTGAGTTTCTTATTCAGTAGGTACTCACCCGTTGGACGTATTCTAACTAAAGTCTTTGATTCAAATGGTCTTGTCATGTCTTCCTGGAACACCCCCGACCCGATATCGGGCAACTAAATATATAAAATCACAGAACACAGTTTTGTAAAACTCCAACTATTTTTGAAGTTGAATCATCACTTCTCTTGCAGTAAAAAATCATGTTGGTGAACATGAACTATAAAGCAGAAAACCTGTTTCTGTGTTTGTTATGAAAACTCTTGAACAGTGAGCTCGGCTATCATGAAAATTGCATGGCTTTTTTGACTAAAATTACTAGGTTAACGTAACTGTTTTCCTCTGGTAAATACGTCTGCTAAAGAGCTTTGAACTATTATTAAAGTTAAATGAAACGTAACATGTGCTCACAGGTAACGCTTATTCAAATATTTAAAAAAAGCTTTTAGTACTAGGTGGTTTTAAATATTGATATAAATTGTTTGTTGGCGGGTGTGCATACCTACGGAATATGAAATGAAATAAATTGTTATTGCAAGTTAAAAATACTGTATACGTCAGTTTTATAGTAATATATTGAGCGAAGCTAGCATTCCATAATGGAGTGCTGATACCAACCCTGATGTATTGCAGTGAGTCATGGAACTGGCAGAGAAAGGATGAAACTAGACTGAATGTTGTAGAAATGAGATCAAGACGAATGTGTGGTAAAACCATGTATGATCGTGTGAAAATATATATTGAGATTCGTAAAGAACGCAAGGCTGATAAGCGTAATGAGTGTGATTAGGAAAGGGACGCTTAGATGGTTTGGGCGTGTATAGCAAATGAACGAAGAAATTTATGTAATAAGAATATTTGACGCGAATGTGAATGGAAGAAGAAGCCAAGGACGCCCGAGGAAGACATGGCACGATCAAGTGAATCAAATACTTGAGTTGGGCCATATCAGAAGTCGGAATAATAGAGGAGAATGTATGAGACGATGTATGAATGTGAATGAAGCAAGAAGTGTATGCCAAGATCGATTTATTTGGCGGTCCGTCCTCTCTACCTATCTTGCAGAAAGCCGCGTGACGGTTATTTAGTTAGTTAGTTAATTAATTAACTTCTTGGCGAGTATATCCGTTATGTGATTTTTCAGAAAAATTACGTTATGTAAATCATCCAAATATTATTATTATTATTATTACGGCAAGAAATAAATGCTCTCTGAAGAGTATGGCCGTAATTTTACGTCTCCGTGATTGAAATTAGGTTTTGGTAGTCAACCTGTAATGATTTTCGAACCCTTCAAAAGGCTTTGTTTTCCATCCAGTTTGTTTGAATACATACAAATACAATTTTTTGTGGAGTGATCAGAATAACTACGTCCAAAATGTATCATTACTGTAATAATAATCGTATGATGGATTCTGATGGAAACCAAAAAAAAAAAAAAAAAGTGAATAATCACAACGGTTAGTCGGATCAACACATGTCGGAAGATCTCACCATACGAAGAGATACCTTATTACATTACGTACTTATCAGGCTAAACCAAAACATCACCAAATTAATTTGTGTTAAAATTTGGATTTATGTATGGTAATTTTTTTTTTAATTTTACAATTTTTCAATAAAATTACTGAAAAAACTTTAAAAAAAATTCTGTAAAACCTGGCTGAAGCCGGGTGCTAACTTCTAGTAATTTATAAATAATAAAAAATATTACGAAAAAGTTTATGTCGGCAAAAGAATAAAAAAAGTCGGGTGATGGTCATTATGCTTTTATTCGCCGTCGTTTGACATATCATGAAAGTTTTACTGATACTAAACTTTTTAACCCGACTTTACGAGACATCTCCTTGCCGCACCACACAGCTTTCTGTAAAGGCTTATTACCATAGTAGAGAGGCCAGTTTCAGCCACAAAATCAAAATATTAGATGTCAGGACACGTTCCAGAGTGGGGGGTACTCTTAGTATTCCCTAAAACCTACAATCCAAAAACTTCTTCCTCTTTTTTCTTTCTATGTATCATGTACTATTTTTATTTAATTTTATATTTCTTAAATTTAATTATGAAAACAAAAACATTAGTCACTCATCTCACTAGGACAATCCTGTGTTGAGATGAGCGGGCTTACAATTTAATAATAATCAGTAAATAGTAATAAATAAATAATGATACATGAATACAAATTAATAAATATTAAAAACTAAATAACATTAAATAAATATTAAAAAATAAATAATAATAATAAGTAAATAATAATCAGAAAATAGTAATAAGCATATAATAATAAACATTAAATATTAAATAAATAGTAATAAGTACATAATAATAAAAATAGGTAAATAATAACAAGTAAATAAAATTATGTAGGTAAAAAAAATAAATTATAAGTAATTGGTAATAAGTAGTAATAAGTAATAAGAAGTAAATAGAAACAAGTAAGCAATAATAAGTAAATGATAATGATAATATCGAGCATAGATAAAGTTTCAACATTGATTACAATATAATAACATTGATTACAGCATATTTAAACTATATATATATTATGTATTATGCAATTTCATACATTTTAACGTCATCAAAATTATTAAAAAAAGTTCTTTTTTTTTATCACAATGTCATGCACTCATATTAAATTATACACTTGTATATTATATGTCATTTAGATCAGGCTATTACTATTTTTATTTAATAAAAAGTATTATCTATAAATTTAAAAAAAATTCCCTTTCTAACTTCTCTGTGTGATGCACGTATACATTATTATACATACATATATATCATAAATATGTTACACTTATATACCAACTGTGTATCATGTTCTTTTTTTGTTAACTTAAAGCCTATTTTTCTTTCTGTACACAAAATCATTTATATGTTAAAATATGTAAAATTGATTTACGCATCACTCAGCTTTATGAGCCGACGACGAAACTCAGGGATGCAGCCCGAACAGGGTGCAGAAAATAGTTAACAACCTATTAAATATATTTTATTCAGTAAGTACAAAATGAAACTTTAGTAAATTGTTTATAACCAAATGTTTGTCCTTATTCGTTTCCTTGTTTAGGGTTTTTAATCCAGTTAATATGTTTTCTCAAAGAGGATAAATAATGTAACACAAATTCAGACAAGTAAATAAAACCACGAGAAGGTAATAGTAATAAGGCTAAAGCTCCCCAGTACTAGTTAGATAGAAAAGATGAAGGGTATTATACAATTCCTAGGATATTGTTATACTACTAGATAGATAAGTGGTTATAAATGAATCCATAAAGTAAATTTCGCCCAGCTCGCCCCTCGCTCCCTTTAGTTTGGTTGCTTCCCCTTTCGTGTTATGGCATCTCTATGTATTGTTTGCTCTGTCAGTAGAGCAAAGTCCACTCTGTGAAGTGGATTTGATCTAGAAATGTGCTTTTTTCTTTTTCTTTTCGTCGGTACTCAACCATCGCGTCATTCTGTTTAAACCATGGATTAAATACATGGAAAAACGACGGCGGTTATGTAAAAATCATTAAAAAGTTTTAATAAATCTCCGAAATAACTAGCAAAAACATAGGGAAATAACATAGGGAAAATCAAGTTTAGAAATGAAAAAAAGGTCAGAAAAACGAAGGTTAATTATCAATTTGTGCTTCCTCATAAACAAGTAACTAACTAACTAACTAACTAACCATCACGCCGTTTTCGCGCAGGGGTAGGCAGAGAGGACGGACCGCCAAACAATTCGATCTTGGCATACACTTCTTGCTGTAACAAGTAACAAGTAACTATTATAATATCTTCAAAAGATTGATATTCACTTTGTGGAGTCATTATTAATAAATGAATTAAAAATTACTTTTTGATCACCACTTTATTAATATATACATATCAGCATGTTTCGAAATCGAATAATATCAATTTTTTTTTTAAATAACCGTCTCTTGAATTTCTTTCATGATTCCTAATACAAATTTGTCATTCAATGTTTTATAATAATTTTTTATTAACTTTTTTGTTACCTACTTTAATCAATTTTTTTTAATGTTTGTAATTTGTCTATGTTTGCCGTTTATCTATAAGAAACAATATTATTTCTTATTATTCTGTACATGTGATACGTGTATATTAATAAAGTGGTGATTACAAAGTAATTTCTAATTCATTTATTAAGTCATTATTAATTTAAAATAGACTGTCACGATGGTGACTTAGTTAGAGGTGGTATGCAAATGAAATGCAAAGCAGATGGAAGAATAATGGATAAAAAATATCGTGGCCTAATGAAATGACCCGTGCGCAAAAAAAATTATTTACTTAATTCGTGTCAAAAAAAAAAAAGTTGCATATTTGCGGCTGGTGAAAGACCACCATTCATAATCGAAAAGTTGTTAAAAATGGCTTTAGCCGTGTTTGGTGTCCAAATTTGAATAGCCAAGTACTTTTCCGTTTTCCTCTATCCATCTCCTTCCCTTCCTCACTACCTTCATCCTCATAACGTACCATACTATTGCGTGGTACTCATCTATTTATATGAAAAGTTTATTTGTTTGTTTGTCCTCCATTTTATCAAAAATTATCGGAAATAGCACAGTTTGTTTTTATTAGTCCCGGGAAAGCTTAGAGAAAGTTTGAATGAAATCCAATATATAAAACTGTTGCTATAACGTTTTACAATTAGTATGAAAAACATTGAACCCGCCATGTTTTATTTAGTTTAGCCCGTAGATATAACACTCTGGTTAGCCACGGACTGCATATTACAAAGTAGAAGGTTTTTTTGCTTAGAATATTTTCAAAATGGAAAACACGAGTAGGTACCTACTTAAGAAGTTTATGATTTAGATATATTTTGAAAAAAATAAACGTTTGGAATCAAATAAAATATTCAAATGAATGTTTCTTTATTTGGAGATAGATACTTTAGCTGTCAAATCAATTATGGCACCCTAATGACAAGCAATAATTCACAACTTTACAACTCTATTCCAAAAAAAAAAAAAAATAATCCCGAGCAAGGCCGGGTAAATCATTGTATCAGCTGGTATAAAATAAATATAACTGCTGCACGTTTATTTGTGTTGTTTTGATACGCATTACTAATATTCAGGATTTTTTCCCATGACCTAATTCTGGTACTAACTACGCCATGATATAGTCATTACGTAGATTGCCAGCGAAGGGAAAAAAGTATTCGCCTCGATAGACGTATATAATTCGTCCCTAGACGAACATAAAAGTTTGTTGTCAGGACAGTTTCGTTGTTTAAAAAAAATCGACATAATTTATTCTAATTTTATTACAAAGTCCTCCATCTTTTATTTATAATTGGTTAATATGTATTATTACTGGTAAGTTAGTTAGTTAATTACCGGTAATATTACTTTTGCATTATGAGTCACTAAGAGGTACTAATGTACCGTTGAAATAAAATAAATGAAAGAACCAGCCAAATTTAAGTGCCTCATTTCACGAAATCAAATCTTTTCCACCGTAATAACGCGATTTTCCTAACATAAAAAAGCAGACCCTTAAAAAGCCACGAAGGCTTGGAAAAACTTTAGTGACACCATCCCTTGTTACCATTGCGGGACATTCCGACATCTCCTGTTTGGTTTAAGGGACATTTCTCGGTGTTTCGTCGGGGTTTTTTCATTCTTGCGGGTCTGGGAAAGCAGGAATAATGGGTTCGGGGTTTTAGGTCGTTACCCGGGGTCTGGGGCTCGCATTCTTCCCTCGAACACGCCACTTCACTCGTACATTATTGTATTCTTCCAGTCTAGGAGGAAGGAAGAAATGCATGTTCCCTGTCGAATAAATATACCAAAGTATGTTTGACTAAGTGAAAATCCCGAGGGGAAGATAGAACTTTTGTTCTTTATTTGTAGGTTCTTTTAAAGTTCGCGATCGCGGAGAGGAGTTAGGATAATCCTTAGTTTTTATGATTCAAAAGGGAGTTTTTGTAATGGAAGATATTTGAAGAAACTAAAACTTGTGATGGTTGAAAAAGGCTTGGCGCTGTATATTTAGATATACCGATTTTCTTTTACTGCTTGTTGTGTCGGTGTTATTTAAAAAAAATACATATTTAGTCATGTTTATTATCGAGACTTCTCACTTACAATATAATAATCTCATACTTTTTAGATGGCTAATATTTATTCCCGTAGTTACGGGAATAAATATTTTACACAAAAATGGAATAGGCCTACGGCTAAACAACTTAGAAGCGCTTGAAATAAAAAAAAAATCAGTAAAAAATAATAATAGCCATCTACTAAATAACTAAGAAAATTTAACTTGTAGTCCCATTATACACCTATTTCCGTTCCCCTCCAACTCTCTCTCTCCTCAAACAAGCCACCACCGTAATTGACGTTCTGTTACCTTCTTTATCTTTCATTGTTTTTCCCATCGTACATGTAATTAGGTATTTGGTATTGTATGTTTTTATTGTTATATTGTTGTCTCCCTCTTAATATTGTATCTCTCTTTCCCCATTTTCACCGTATATATACAGCGCACTCTTGTTATTTAATTAGTATGTTCCATGTCCTGAAGACGATTCGTTAAAATCCAAACTAGTCGACAAATAAAAAATAAATAAAAGTGGATTAAAAACAAAGTGACTTGTTATTTAATACATAATGTCAATCCAAAATGTGTTTGCTTATTCTGAAAATCTGATATTTTATTATTTCTCACTGTTTGAAATTGAATTAAACCGACAATACCCGGAAAAAATGCAAATAAATTTGTAAAACCGGGTACATTTAAAGATTTTAAAGACGAACAGGGTTTCCGGGTTTCAAGGAGTCAATTTTTTTGTTTCTATTTAACTGGAAAGAGCTCTTTTTGGCGCAGGTTTGATTTAGACTTGTAATTTATGTTTTTTTTTATAAGTTTCAGTATAATACTGGACCATCGATATATTGTCATTATAATGTCTCGTATTCTTTGTTTAAAAGGCAGTCCTTTATGCAAGAATTTTCTTTCTGGATATGACGTAGCATTTTATGGTTAAAGCTAATAAATTCTGAACTTCCGATGGGATTCAGATCATCAATATTATCACTTTCTGTTCCTCTGTTCGTTAGATTGTGTTCTAGGTCTTCAATTTCTTTACACATCAAACGCATTGAAGAATCAGAGAGGGATATCAAATACAGTATTGTTCTCGTTAGTGCATGTCCGGACCTTAATGAAAAAACGATTCTCATTTACGATTCATTAATTTACCACGGTGTTTTAAAAAGTTGCCTTTGGAGCTTTTTCGTACCATACACACTTATTGGTAGACAAAGTCAAAATGATCATTCTACATATTATTAGATATTAATTTTATTTTTTGACAGTAACATTCATCATCTGACCTAACCCAACTTTAAAGTAAATTAAAAATATTTAAAAAAAATTGGTATATAGATAGATAAAGTAAGTAGGTTTCTAATTAAAAATATAATTTAATGAAAGTACAGTTTCTTCAAATAAACCTGCTTAACTTTCCTAAAATATCTGAATAGATTCAGAGTGCTGCGTAAAACGCCCCCGAGTGTACATTTGTGATACAGAACTAGAAATGTCACGGTAATCCTCTAGGACCTAGGTAATGCTTTGGTGTTAACTTATGCGGAACATGGAGTGAAATTAAATACAATAATCCCGGTTTATATAACGTTGAGCTTTACAATTTATGAAAGCAAATATTTCAAGCAATTTTAAAAAAATATGACAGTAAAGGGATAGGAATCTAAAAAATATTTTGAAAACTAAATTTAGCTGGTTTAACTAACTAATTAAGTAATCGATACGTCGTTTCAGTAGGGATAGGCAGATGAGATGGACCGCCACACAACTCTGACTTGACACGCATTCCTTGCAACTTTCACATTTATACATCGTCGCATACCACTTTCAATAATTCTGACTCTTAACATGATCCGACTCACGTATTTGGTTCACTTGATTGCGTCACGTCTTTCTCAGACATCTCCGACTTCTTCGCGCATTCAATTCAGTCATATTGATATAATCAGTATTTCGTACATTCGTGTACGTCAAAATGTGTTTTCAAAAATGTAAAATTTTATCAGTTCTCACTATTCTTTCTGTTCGAAATTGAAGTGTATTGGACAGTGGTCGATTTTAAATGGAAACAAAATGTAATAGATTTGTATAAAACTGGATGTATGTTTAAATTTTAATGTTTGAAGATTTTCAAACTAGTTTTTCCGGTTCAAGGAGGCAAATTTTTTTTAATGTTTTTGATTCTATGCGAAAGTGGGAAGAGCTCCTTATTGCGAATAGTTGTAATTTATAGTTTTTTGGACTTGTTGGAGTTTATTACTGGGTCATCAAAATATTCTCTTTATTCTCCTTTCATCATTTATTCAATTTGCATGAATCATGGTAAATAAACAAATAAACATGTCCAAACCATCTATGCGTACATTTCTCAGACTTAGTCATTGCGCTTACTTCACGTTTGCATTCATCCCGAACCTCCATATTTGCAACATGATCATACATACTTTTACCATACATATGCCCCAGGGATCTCATTTCTATAATTCAACAAGATAAAATCTGTCCAAGCGAAGCAAACTTAATTTTTTTTTTATATTGTCGTAAAAAATTCTACCCCTAGCAGTAAGCATGGGGAGGGGAGGGGTGGTATATTTTTAGAGGGTGGGGTGGTTGACACCTACTCAATAATCCTAAGAAGAATTTACGGGCCGCTTTTAGTCCCATCCCGTCCACACTAATCGTGAACTATGCGTGTCTCCTAGAACTTCCGATCCCCTGTTTTTTTGTTGTTTTTTTCCACACGAGGAAAGTATTGTATTATATTATTTTGTTCGTAAAATATCTGAAGGAGAAAGTTATTTTTCATCTGCGAGAAACAACTTGTAGATATAAAATACTGTTTATTTATATATAAACATTAAATCCTACCAAACTACTGTTGTAGATCGTTAGCGGCTATACATAGACAACATTTTATTATTTTAAATATTTTAAAATGTCTATCTATCTATCTATCTATCTATATAATAAAGAAGAGGTCTGTTAGATGAGTGTCCGGGTATGTTATTTATACAAGTTTACCATTTTATTCCAGCCATAATGAAGTTTTGCACACTTGCCCTTCAAAACAAGAGAAAGCAGAATTTTGGTACTTCTTCTTGAATATAAAGAACAGTGTCTGTGGGTGGGTAGGTTTGTTTTTATACAAATCTACTATTTTATTCTGAGTATTATGAAATTTTGCACACTCTACCTTCAAAACAAGAGAAAGTCACTGCCTGCACTAGATTTCTAAAAAAACACCCACATCCCACTTTCCCACCGGAAATCAGAATACTTCTTGATGAAATCGTCTAACGTTCAAAATAAGAGGGTAGGAGTAGGGGTAGGGACAACGCATCACAATCTCAAAACTTTACTCCAAACCATTCATAACCCCGGGCAACGCCGAGGACGTCAGGTAGTATACATATAATGATGGCAAATTAATAAGTAGGTGTTAAAATTTGTTGTGATAGAAAAAAAACGTACAATGATATATTTTAAACTTAAGCAGGTATAAGAGTACAACTAAACATACGTTTATTTTTAGAGAGGTTTTTATTTGCCGACAGGTACAAAATAATTAAAAACAAACTGTAAATAAGGACATCGATATAATATTATGGGTGACCGGATAATTAACCATCCAACGTATGAATCGGTACACTTTTTAAACGTGGTTTAAAGATATTAAAAATACAAAAAAAATCATGCTATCCCGAAACTTAATCTGACCTAAACGAATAACTAAATAATTAAAAAAAAAAACGGATTAAGTTTTATTAGGTTTTCGGTCTCGCGTTATTTTAAAAAAATGTACTTTAAATGAGTATATCCCTTTTAAAAAGTGATATAATCATATTATTTTGTATTGTAATACGGCAAACGAACTAATTGATCACATTGATTGATTTTCCCGGAAAAAAGCAAATTATAAAATTGTTTTATTTCACGAAGATTGATATAGTAATGAATTTATTGGGAAATAAATTGGATTCATTGGCAGCAATTTAATGCATTGGGACATTGATTGAATGCACGGTTAGCCCGTTATTGAAAAACGAGGAATATCACTATTTCTTTATTTGAAGGCATTTTTTTGCCATGCTTTTGAAAGCAGCGATTAATATTAAATTAAATTTAAGAGCAGTGTTAAAATGCATTGGTCTAATCCTCCAGAGATATTTAGCTATTGGCCATTTTAATTAAAAACTAGCTGATCTGTAACCGGCCTTGCTTGAGATTTTTCACTTGATATTAGGGTGCCATAATTGATTCCACAGCGGAAATCTCCAAATAAAGGAATATTCAATTGAATATTTTATTTCATTCCAAACGTTTATTTTTTTAAAAACGTATCTAACTCAAAAAGTTCTTAAGTAGGTACCAACTCGTGTTTTCCATTTTGAAAATATTCTACTCAATAAAACCTTTTTCTTTTGAATATGCAATCTGTGGCTAACCAGCGTGTTATATCATCTATGGGCTAACTTAAATAAAACATGGCGGGTTCAAGCTTTTTCATAACAATTTTAAAACGTTAAAGCAACAGTTCTACATATTGGATATCATTTAAACTACTTTCTAAACCTCCCCGGCACTAATATGAACAAACTGTGCTATTTTCAGCGAAACCGGTCCAGTGATTTTCAAGAACATCGAGGATAAACAAACAAAGTTACAAACTTACATTGATTTTTATATATATATATATATATAATAATAAAAACCTGTCTACCAATTATTAATTTATCCCATTCATCAGTTTTAATATGGCACATACTCGTACATCTGTGCTGAACCAATTGATTCTCGATTCCGTCGACCGGCTGAATAACCTCTGCATCCCACCATGACCTCTACCAACCCTCCTACGCCATACGAAGAAGATTTAAAAAAAAAATATATTTGGTTTCATGATTTTTAATGACCGTTGATGTATCCGCTATACGAGTATAAAGGGTCTAACAGCACGTACCCGACAAACTTTTAACAGTGATTTCTGAGCTTATTCAGAGCACAAAATGTGAAAGGTAATTTGATCTCCGGCTTTTTGTTTGTTTGTTTATTTTTTTTTTCACATAAAAATATTAAAAAAAAACAGTAGGAATTGGACAATTAGGGTCAAGGTGGGGGTTGGTTGGGCGGTTACTTGGATAGGCGATTAGTGACGAAATATAAGTTTTTTTATGTTTGGAAAAAAAATTGAAAGAAAAACGAAAATTTGATTAACTTTTTTACCTTTATAATTCGACATTAATGCGTGGCAATCGATACAAAATTATATTTACTTTACACGCTGAAGCAGAGTCTACTATCTCAATTCTTTTGGAAGAATTGGTCGCTAATGCGTACGGCCGTTTACTTCTTTCTTGGAAACACAATACTTACAATCCCAATAAAATAAATGTGATGAACTAACATTAATATTAAACTGAGAACGGGGATGGCGGAAAAATAGTAAAATAGTCATTTTGGGATGGCGTCCCCGTCCTCAGTTTAATATTAATGTAAGTTAATTACAGTCGTAATAAAGATATTATTATATTTGGAGTGATGAAATGGACAATCTATCAGACCCTTTTGTAGTCCTTTTATTAATATGTTTATTTTATTTTATTCTTTATTATATAAACTAGCTGATGTGTACCCGGCCTTGTTCGTGTACAATAATTGATTTGATGACGAAAGTACTATCTCCAAATAAAAAAATACATTCGTTTGAATATTTTATTTCATTCCAAATGTTAATTTCTCTATTTTTTCAAATTATATCTAAATCATAAAGTTCTTAAGTAGGTACCAACTCGTGTTTTCCATTTTGTAAATATTCTACCCAAAAAAACTTTCTTCTTTTGGATGTACAATCTGTGGCTCTGCAGAGTGTTATACTTATGGGCTAAAATAAATAAAACATGGTGGGTTCAATGTTTTTCATAATAATTTTAAAACGCTATGGGAACAGTTTTACACATTTGATTTCATTCAAAATACTCTCTAAACCTTCCCGGCACTAATAAAAACAAACTGTGCTATTTTCAGTGAAACCGGTCGAGTAATTTTTGAAAAAATCGAGGACAAACAGACACACAAACAAACTATTATATATAAATAGATAAAAAAAACCCCACTAAACTGCCAGAGCAGTTTGTCAGCAGGATAATTAAACAATCTTATCACTATGGCATATATAACGATTAATTACAATACAATATGTAGAAAATAGAGTTAGAATAATAATTCTTTTTCACGTATCCATAGAAAAATACGAGTATGTACTCAAATAAAGCAAGATATAACATATTACATATGACAAAATAGTATTTGACAGAGGAGTATAAGTAGTTTGGATGATAATACTCAAATAAAGCAAGATATAACATATTACATATGACAAAATAGTATTTGACAGAGGAGTATAAGTAGTTTGGATGATAATACTCAAATAAAGCAAGATATAACATATTACATATGACAAAATAGTATTTGACAGAGCAGTATAAGTAGTTTGGATGATAATACTCAAATAAAGCAAGATATAACATATTACATATGACAAAATAGTATTTGACAGAGGAGTATAAGTAGTTTGGATGATAATACTCAAATAAAGCAAGATATAACATATTACATATGACAAAATAGTATTTGACAGAGCAGTATAAGTAGTTTGGATGATAATACTCAAATAAAGCAAGATATAACATATTACATATGACAAAATAGTATTTGACAGAGGAGTATAAGTAGTTTGGATGATAATACTCAAATAAAGCAATTATAATACAAAGATATAGCATAGGCGTATTCAAAAAATATTACGTACGATTAAATATTACATGTAGGTTCTATCTTGCTTTCTCTTGCTGTCTCTTTCACAGCAGACGCCACTCGCACGGTCCTTACAGTAGTTTTATTTTTAGAACTGAACTGAAAAACAGTTTACAAAATACTCGTATACCGATGAATTATTGCTGAAAAGCTGGATGTAAACAACTCCATTTTTTTGCGTGACATTTTGAGAGCCAATGCGAGGGAGCCTTTGATTTGCTAATTTATGGCTTTTTCAGGCTGTTGTGGGCGGATATTGGGGGTGGAGGTGTATGTGTGACCCCACTGTGTTTACTTGACATATGAATTATTTCTATTTACCTCTTTAACTCAACAATGTTTTGAGTAAGGAAAAATGTTATTATTCTTGTAAAATGACGGAATGATGTATTACTTCTAATGGCCTGATTTAAAGGTGGTTGTATTTATGAACATAATATAAAGTCGTTATTTTAATTTTTCTTTATTTTTTATATGCATAAGAGTCCCAACTGTTCCCAACGGAGCCAGTGAGACTATGGCATCCCTAATTTGGGAACGTTGTGAGGCTGAAGGTATTGCGGAGGGGACGGAGAAGGGGAAGAGGAAGGTGGGGAAATACCCGGCTATTCAGATATGGTCACCAAACACGGCTAAAAGCCATTTCAAACAACGTTTCAATTCTGAATGGTGGTCTTTCACCAGGGCGATACTGAGAGTATCTTCCACTCCGGGACGTGCGAAAATATATTGTACCAGTATATTATTTTTAAATGAATTAATTGTGAAACAGCACAAATGAATTAAATAAAATTTACTTGCCCACGCCGGGATTTGAATCCGCGATCTTCGGATTCGTAGTCGAGGGCCTTACCCCTAGACCATGGAGGCCGGCATATTGCGGAACAGTTCTTGTTTTGAGTTTGAGTAGAGTTTTTTGTATTTTTATTTAGATTTTGTTTTGTATACTATAAAATAATTACAGTTTCTTCTTATTTTGGAAGAAAATTAACACCACTATTAAACTTAGCGAATTTTCGCTGACAAATTACACAGGACTTTTTGCTTTTGAAGAGTTTTTATTCACAATATACATTCATTACTTAATACTAATAATTTGCTACCGGTTACGATACTCCCATGTCATTTACCAGCATTCTTAAAGCTTACCTAAATATTATGTAAGTATTAATTGATAAACTAAAGTTCTTGAAAACTAAAGACAAGATTTTTGTGCATAGCGCAAAGGGTAACAATTATTTTTATAAACAATAATTATTAGCCTGAAACACTCATCCAAATTGAAAAAAATATAATAAAAACAGTAATTATTGAATGAAACACTAGTATATATTGATTAACTTGGCGGGTTTGCGATAAGCCGACGTAGCTCAACGGTAGAGCATCTGACCGGACATCAGAAGGGTGCAGGTTCGAGTCCTGTCGGCGACATTTATCTTTGCTCGGAAAGGTTTTTTTCAATTTGGATGAGTGTTTCAGGCTAATAATTATTGTTTATAAAAATAATTATGTAAGTAGTTTATTAATTAGATATTATGTTTTCATAGAAAGCGATTACTTTATCGTTTGATATGTATATTAAATAAAAATAAAACACTTTGTTTTAAACAACTAATTTATTTTTAAATCATCACCAACCGGTTTCGCTTATTCCAAACTTTGTCAGGGTAAAATTAAAAACAAAACCAAAATCAATTAAACATTATTAATAATCAAATCGTTGTTTCCAAAAAAATATTTTTTAATTAATTACTCTGTTTATAATATTAATTTTTAATAATAATAACTATATTTGTTTTATTTATTACGCCTTGCACTTTTCTTGATATTATTTATATTAGTAATAAAAATAATATCTTGTTTAAATATCTTATATAATTTTTTTATTTAGTATTTTACAAAAATTTTTTTCAATTGTTTTTGCGTTTTGAATAAATTTTCTGTCATCACATATTTTTAATTTTTGTTTAAAATATTTTTAATCATCGAAGAGAATATTAACAACTCTCAAAATGAAACACAAAACTGAAAAGATACAGAAAAGAAAAAGATAAAAACCAGGACTCAAATCCATCTTCTCACGGTCTATCCGGGACCTTGTGATCTATGGTAATCCACAGAGCTACAGGTACCTCAAGCTGTTCTATCATTTTTATCGGTATCATACTTCGATTTCTAAGAACTGTTAATATCATATTCAATTATTTCTCCTATATTTTTAGCTGCTATCTTTTTATAAACACGAGATCTTGGGTTCGAGCCCCAGTTGCTGCTACCGTTATTTTTTATTTTTTGTTTCTCTTCAGTTCCATTTTGAGAGTTATTAATATTGTATATCATAATAAAACAAATATAAAACTTTTAATATTTCTATTTTTGAAACTGTTAATACATGGTGGAATTCCATTATAGTATCTTCTAATAAAACAAATATAAAACTTTTTTCCACTTTAATTTTTATTTGACCGTAACCGGGTTTCAGCTCGTTAGGGCCATCCAGTCTGAAACCAGTCTGAACTCAGTCTGAACCAGTCTGAAGATGGCCCTAACGAGCTGAAACCCGGTTACGGTCAAATAAAAATTAAAGTGGAAAAAAGTTTTATATTTGTTTTATTATAATATAAAAAAAACTTTTAGTTATTAATATTGTCTTCAATGATTAAAAATATAATACAATAAGGTTTATGAGGATCAATAAGTTATTACAAAATTGAATAAACACACACATATATATATGTATATTATATTAATTGTTAAGAGGAACGGTTATACGGCCTGTTTCATACATAACTTAATTTTGGATTTGAGGCCAAAATACCCATTCAAACTGAATGATATATTTTTTAATTAAGGTTTAGTAAATCTAATATGTATGAGAAGTATTTTATTTATTTTTGTTTTAAATTATGAAGTACATGCCATGAAAAAAAAATAGTTTTCATAATTTTAGAGGCAGCTTAGAAAATTATTTGCGGGTATAATCGTATTTTTTTAAAGAAATATCACATGTGTTACGTAAATATGATTACGTAAATAATAATATAAAAACAAAAGAATTAAATGAAAGGTGTTTTCGGGTCAACATTTAAAATTATTCACGGCAAATTTGTGTTCTGACGTAAATTGGTAGTTTTTAATTTAATTTAAAGTCCACCATAATGCTTATTTTAATATTTTTCTTTTATATTTCATTATATTTTTAAAGCAGATGGGGTAATTTTTTTTTAAATACCCAAATAAAGTCAAAGATGCTTCTAAAAACAACAACAAAGTACCCAAATAATTGTCAAATATGCTTCTAAAAACAATTCTTTTAATGGCCTATATTTCATAATGCAAAACAAAAATAAATAAATTACTTCTAATCCGTACTAGATATTTACTATACTTTTTGATGAAAAAAAAATCATTAAGGCATAAAAGGTTAAAGTGAGTATTTTGGCCTCAAATCCAAAATTAAGTTTCTTATGAAACAGGCCGCGCAGCCGTTCCTCTTAAGATATTTCCATTTAAATTCAATAATATCTACATTCGATTACGATAATCCAATTACTTGCTACAAAAAATCACGTAAACATCATGCTGTGTTTAATTAGTGAAATCTACAAATCGTTGGTACGACATTAGAGTGACACGAGGTGCACAGGGTCCCGTGCGGTGGGACGGTGCGGTCCCACCTCGGGGTTCCCGCTCAATAGATTTAATGTGGTCACCCGCAACACTACTGTAACGTGTGGGACTAACTGCGGAATATGGTTGCCGGAGTAACGGGATATAACTAAGCTTGGTAGAAGATCAACTCGGTGATTCTACAAAGTCCTAAATTGGAAAACGGAATGCAATTTATTATTGATGCTACCATGGTTTTTTAGTCTTGGACATAGAGAGAGTTTATACTGTCCAAGCCAATTTAATGATGATAAAAGGAAAGGGAGAGCAAATCCTATTTAAATTTGCTAACTTAAGGGCGAGAGGGACGTCGGAGAGTTATTATTTATTAATTCAAAATAATGACAGTATTATTACGCAATACGATAAACATAATGTTTTTAAATGGAAAAATATTTATTAAACATTTTATAAATTTACATAGGCTTAGTATTTATCAAAACCTAATCAGAAATATTACTTTTTCTGACCGTACCATTGTATGTTTTACAAAATATTTAAAATACGAATATGATTTTTAAAGTGGAGAAAAGTATTTTTAATCCTTTCTCGTTGCGTTTTTGTAAGTAAACATAACCAAAGATTGGTAATCCGCATTACAAAAAAAAACATTAAGGTTACGTAGTGTTCATGAAAAAATTAAACTTCAAACTGTTTTTTTTTTTTTTAAATTTTTTATCGACATATTACAGAAAAACCTTCACAGCATTTTTTAAGGATATTCAAATTTTTAAATGTTTTTGTAAAACATTCGTAAAATGGTCAGAAATGTGTATTATTTCTGATTATATGTTGATAAATGCTCTAAGCCTATGTAAATAAAAAAAAAGTAATAAATATTTTTGTTTTATCTTTAAATGCTAATCGTATTGCACAATAATATTATCATTATTTTGAATTAATACATAATAACTCTCCGACGTCCCTCTCCCCGTTAAAACATTTTTTTAAATTTAAAATACTAATATTAACTTCATATGGGAGAAGATCAAGAAGCGGTTCAAGATCCTTGACTCCGTATCCAGGTTCGATGCCCGCCGAGCACAAATAAATAAAATAAAAAATTATTGAAAATATTACAATGGAGCATATTCAATAAGTTAATTTTAGTTCAATAATGATATGGAAAAAATATGTAGCATATTTGCGGAACGTTCTGGAGTGGTAAATACCTTCAATATCGCCCTGGTGAAAGACCACCATTCAGAATCGAACCGTTACCAGAAATGATGTTTGCCGTATTTGCTGGCGACCAGATCTAAATAGTCAGATACCCACCTTCCTATTTCTTATCTCCTTGCCCTCACCACTTCCTTTAGCCTTACAACATATCCTAAATTGGAGATGCCATAGTTCCATTAGCTCCGAACAGTTGGGAGCAGTTGGACTATTGCGCAGTTTTTACATAAAAAACTTTATCGCTATATATTTACAAATCCTTGCTTCAAATAAATTATTTGAGCTCTGTTTAGTAACCAGATCCAAATAGCTCAATCCTTTAAAGTTTTTCACGTGATGTTATCTCGTTATTTCTTTTCTTAAGCTTCCTGTAACTTTAAATTAAAAATGGTCTAAGATTTTTCTCATCATAAGAGACATAATTAGCTTTCCAGATGACACTGTTATTATTTTCCATAAAATAGATTGGAAAAACACCTACAAAAAAGCAGAGCATGGCCTGGTTGTACTTTAAAACTGGTTAAAAGTAAACTCGTCTACATTAAATGTGAGTGGAACAAAATATTTAACATTCTCAGTAAACAACAGAAGTCAACAAGAATGAGCCCATACTTAAATTACATGTACGAGTATCTCAATACAATTTTTCTCATTTTACTTGTCCGAATATAGCCATACTAAAAGTATTAAATAGATTGGGTACAATTCTAATTGACGATTAACTGCACAAGGATTCACACATTGATGGGATAAAAAGCTAAAGCTAATAAAAATCATTTACTTCATCTTTAAAATTTTTTTTTGTTAATTAAGCATCTAAGAAGATAATATTACACTTTATACTCTTATTTCGTAAATGGAATATTAGAAAGAGGATCAGCAGTGACAAATTACATAAAACCACCTTAAACCACCTAAACCACCTTTCTATCTACTCTTGTCCTTTTTACCTTTATCCCACTCCTATGTTCCCCTCCACCTTACCCTCCTCCGACTGATATAGTTTAAGCTAACTGTATATTGTCACACTTTACTCATAATATTTATCATCAGCAGGGGAAAATTTATAATTGGCATGATTTATTGTTTTCATTGTTTTATATATTTAAAATATGGATTTGCTGTTAATTTCCCCAAAAAAAAAAAAAACAAATTAATGTAACTAAAGGTCCCCACAAGGACGTCAATAACGGAAATCTTTAAACGGTTCGACTTTCCAAGACTACAAAAAATCATTGCCAAAATATTCTGGTTCATCATCTCAAAAACAACAAAAGATAAATACCCCATATAATCATAATACCAGAGAAAAGAAACCGCACAAACTAAATATAAGACTCCCATGAATAATTTTTTGCTGTAAAGTCATACAACAAACTCCCGCCTAGTATCGAAGAAATTAAATCAATTAATAACTACGTTAAGTCCAGCGAAAAAGTCGCTAAAAACCCTCTATTCAAAATCTAGTTTGCTCCAGCACAGGTTCTCCTAGTGAGGAGGACCAAGAACATATTCCATAATATATATATATACATATATTTATAATTATATCATGAACATATTTATTATAAAATGAAAGCCATAGGTCAACTGTTTCCAAGCAGAACTCTTGCGCCAATTCTCAAAAAAAATATAAATAAAAATTCCCAAAGGATTACACTTCTGATATATTGAACTCAATTCTTAAAATCAATTTTCATATTTGTTACAAATTGCAAAACAGAATTTCGAATTCACGCTCCCTTTCGATAAATCGTAAAAATGAAAAAAATAAATTTACGACAAATTCGTTCGAGTTCGCCCCCGTTGGGAATGGAGCCAAGAAGCCCGTGAGCAAGCTATTTCCTCAGTCAGTTAGCAATTTCCCACTGTGTACTGTGTACCGACCGCCTCGTTCGGCGATATTATTATTACTATCAATGCATGGAGTTGCGAGGTTTTTCAATTTTGCTCTCTCACAGCTTAATGGGCTAATCCGCCCACAAAAAGCGTCCATCGCTTTGACGGATTGGGAGTCAAACGTGGTACTCCTACCTACCCAGCTTCCGTATGCGGATATACGTATACTTTTGCATACACGTGGGGTATGAAACACCAGCGAAATTGAATGAGCAAGATTGGTCCTCACTGCATGCATGGAATGATAAATTTCAAATACAAAAAAAAACATCAACAATCATTTTAATTAAATGGAATGGCGATTTATAATTCATTCAGTGTACGAGAGTCAGAGCGCTTATAAATAGTGTATTTTCAATGAATATCTCGGTGACAGAACTAAAAGGTTCTAAGTCAGTGGCTACAGTGGATTCCTTTCAAAGTGACACGAAAGACACTTTTTGTATTTTCTATTCAGCGACTACATAAATATTTTGGTGTTGCAATTCTATATTAATAATATATAATATAATGACGACCATCTTAGTCGAGCGATTAAGATTCTCGTCTATGAATCCAGAGGTCCCGAGTTCTAATTCTGTTATTTAAAATGTAATAATATTACATGGTATGTACTGGTATCAGAGTGGTAGATACTTTCAATATCGCCCTGGTGAAAGACCACCTTTCAGAATCGAAACGTTGCTTAAAATGGCTTTGGTCAAATTTGGTGACTGGATATATCCAGGTAATAATAATAATAATACTTATATGATTTGAATAGTGCCATTTTTATGAAAAAGTCACCTCAAGGGCGCTGTTTTTCCTCATCTTCCTCTTCCCACTATTCCTACCCTTCATACTATTACGGTCTCAAAAAATACTCCAATTGATGATGCCATTCTGGTTCTAGACGGTTGGGAAAAGTTCGGATACTTAAATTCACATAAAAAAGACAAGCGATATATTCTTCTTGAAAATAAAATCACATAGTTCTACAGTGTCTGGGAACATGAAACTCACGTACAGTATTGCACTATTTTATGTTCTAAATGAAAAAAAAACCGATACATCGTAGTAGTTTGACTTTTTATTTTGATTATATTAATCATTTCAAATTACTGTTATTTGTTCAACATGCCTCCATTATTTTAACTTTTCACATTTCTAATATTTTTTAAGCAAGTTGAATTATGAAACAGCATAGAATTAAGATTTTTATTGTGCAGAATAATATAATTTCATAATGTTAATTCTAAAACTCCATTTATTTGGTTCCAAATACGAGATTTCATTTCAGGTATGTACCCACTTTGGTGGTTATTGAAATCCTAAACGTTTACATTCATTTTTAATTGAATAAAGAAACATGTTAAGAGGTACGGCTGCGCGGCCTGTTTCATACAAAACATAATTTTGGATTTGAGGCCAAAATATTCACCTAAACCTAATGATCTATTTTTTCATCAAAAAGTATAGTAAATATCTCGTACGGATTAGAAGTAATTTATTTATTTTTGTTTTACATTATGAAATATAGTCCATTAAAGGAATTGATTTTTCGCGACAATTATTTGGGGGCTAACCGTGATGTAAAAAAAAGTTTTACCTCGTTTGCTTTGAAAATATAATGAAATAAAAAAATAATAACATATATTAATGTAAGCATTATGGTGGACTTTAAATTTCCTCTAAAATCATGATTTTTTTCAATAATTAAAAAAAAATGATAGAATACTTTTCATACGTACTAGATATTTATTAAACCTTTAATTAAAAAAAAAAAAACATATCATTCAATTTGGATGGGTATTTAGGCCTAAATCCATAATTAAGTTATGTATGAAACAGGCAGAGCATCCATTTGCAATACTTCTTTGCATTATTTTTAAGGTCTTAACTTGAATCACAAATTTCGTATTAAGTTTCATTGTTTTTTATTCAAATAAAAGATCCTTGGTACTGATTTTGTACTAAAGCGGCATGATAATATATAAAATTGATAATATTATTAATATTTGGTTAATTTTCTTGTCCTTATTATTTAATTAATTCAATTTTTACAAATATTTATAAAATTACTTATTTTTTAATCTAATTCATTATAATTGTACCGTTTATGCAGTATATATGCAATGCCTAAAATCCTCTTAATGCTTCATAGGCTACAATAACAGAGTTTTTGATCCACCTCATTTATGAAGTACGAATATATTTTTTTAAATTTATGTTAACGTTAAGCAAAAGAAAAACAAATTATAATAGAACAAAATTAAAATGAAAGAACACTGATATTTACAGATTTAGCGGGCTGAAAAAGAATTTACGATTGGAAAAAAAAAATTAAACAAATTAGCACAAGTAGTAAGATTTTGTGGCTACATTATTTATGTGAATTTCATAAAGAATATTTAACAATTTTCATTTTAAATATGCATTTTTCTCTGTAAAAGGTCTTCGTTTATATTCACATGTGAATTATGTGAAGTATATTTATTTTTACTAAAAAATAGTTGTAAATATATGAGATTACACAAAGATATGATCTAAAATGAGTTAACACATAAATAAAATAAGAAACTTAAAAAAAACTTTACACCCTTTGTTGGATTTTCGCAGACTAAACTCATTCTAGCCATCATCGCATCAGAAGAGCAACACAATCTTTTATTCTTCTAGCTAACTGGCGGGGCTAATCTATTGTGTCCTATTTCAAGGCTTCGCGCCGCAGAGGCTGTTGTATGTGGGTGATTAATGACGGAGGAGTGACAACATCCTCGTGGTTTTAATGAAATCACTAACTATTCCATAATCACGACGATCTTTTTCCTTCCACAGGGGATTTTTAATTAAATTTGATATAACCTCATGTATAATACGGCATTATGGTATTTTCTAATACCACTTTTTAGGGGAGCTTTTTCGTGGTTTGTGAGAAAGCTATTTTCTTCAGATTTATGCAAAGCGGATGATGAACATTTTAAAATTTGCGTATCACGCTCGTTCAATACATTTCGTAAAGTGAAACGCTTACAAAACACGTTTAGTTTGTTATATAAACATAATCCATAAAACATTTAAGATTATATTAAAATCTTCACAAGAAAGCTGCTGTTTTACAAATAATTTTTCTCCGGAAAGCTTTCACGAAAAATGTATTGTGTTCATTAGGTTTTTTACAGTAATGTGAGCGATTCTCTGAATTCTGTGTAGTATGGTGGCAACGGACATGGCTTTTAAAGAAGTGGGCGAAATTATTTCAACCTGATAAAGGTATATTCGCTAAGAACGGAGAGAATAAACATTAATTATGGAAGCTAATATGAGAAAAAAAGAGTAAAAGATTTATTTATTTATAAATTGTGTGTCGGTTTTCCAAAAACCGCTATTGGCTCGTATTAAAAATTTTACAGGAGAGAGTTTTGTGTAAATTTTCAACTAGACGAGTGGATGTTTATTAAAAAAAATCTTTATTGTGGTTAAGCTTAAAAACAATATATCCTAGGTTTTCTGTTTGATTTATTCTGCTCGTACTCAGCAGAAGAAGTTTTAACGTGCTCAGCAGAAGATTTCGCCTTTGCAGTACCTCTGTGAAAAGGACCATATACCCACATTTCATCACCAGTTATGACCCTTTTGAGCAAATCTGGATCGTCGTTGACGTTATTCAACAACTCCTGAGCGATACTAATGCGACGTTGCTTTTGCTCAAAATTTAGCAATTTCGGAACAATCTTCGCTGCCACACGTTTCATGCCCAAAATATCCGAGAAAATTGCATGGCATGAGCCGATTGATATGCCAACATCCTCTGCAACTTCCCTAATAGTGATTCGACGATTTTCCAAAACCATTTTCTTCACTGTTTCGATGTTTTCTTCGTTTGTTGACGTGGTTGCAACTCCAGGACGCTCATCGTCATTAACATCTTCTCGGCCTTCTGTAAAGCGCTTGTACCACTTATAAACACTTTTTTAAGACAAAGTAGACTCGCCGAATGCCACAGTCAGCATTTTAAGTGCGTTGGAGCACTTTATTCTATTTTAACGCAAAATTAATTACATATTCATTGAACCATTTTTTTTCAAAAGTAAAAAAAATCGAAGAACACACAAAAACGTGACTAACCTTTCCAGTTGTCAAAAACAAACCACTAATCCAAAATGGCTGATAATGCTAACATATGATAAAAATATGTGTACCAACACAACAACAAAAAAATCGATAATCGAATGCACACAGCCCGCGAAAATTCAAAATTCACCTTTTCTTTTATCTGTTTATTAAAAGTAAATTATTTGAAAAGTTCAGTTTATCTGTATCAAGTTCATGCTTGGATAATACTTAGTTCGTATAGAGAATCACATAAAAATGTTATCTAGTAAAAGTAAGAAATCTTGTGTGATAGTTGACTCGGCATACATATTATGTAGCCTATGTGTTCGATGCATTTGAATACATTTAGGAATAATCGACAGTGCTGTTACAATGGAACATCACATATTTTAAGGATTCTGTGTCCTAATTTTTGATTCCGAATACGGGCAGGTGGAATGAGACAAGTTTTATTAGTTCAGACTACATTTGAGTTATACTAAACACGAGAAGAGTTTGAAATGTTATATTGTTCTACCTAATATATAAATGATAAGTATAAATGTATGTTTGCTTCATTATTACTCATTATCTCAGCGCTGGAATGAGTTACGGGAACGAATTAAAGATACAAAAGTGTTTTTTAATGAAAACAATGTGATAGAGTGCAATTTGACGAGGTCACCAGTTGCAAAACGTTCAAATTTCGAGCTCACTGCGATCACTTTGAACACGAATTAAATCAGTACGATCCAAGTTCTAAAGAATATGTTCATAGTTTAATTTTATGTGAAAACATACATTTGTGGACAACTTATGAATAAGTACTTGGAGCAAGTGGATGAGTTTGTTCAAACTTATTTTAGGTACTTTGCAATAAGAATTTACAAACATTCTTCCGGTTCGCATAACAAAATATGATTCACAAAAAATATTCAAACACAATGTAAAAAATTTAATTAAAAGTAATGATATGGCATTTACCGGTGCACTCACCCAAATTCGAAATTATTGATTCATTATTGAAGCGTATCTTACTATAAGTGAATATTCATAGGTATTTTAAAATTATAAAATAATTTGCAAAATTACTGCCTCAACACAGGCTAGCCTAGTGAGGCGGGTTATGTGAAACTTCAACTATAACTGTTATTATATTATTTACAATTTTACTTTATAAACCACTGTACACTTACATTATTATATTATTTATTTATTTATTAATTCATTAACGCCCCAAAGAGCTTTTACATATTTTAACATTAAAATGATTATGTGTACAGAACTTAAAAAAAAATAACATGATTCATAGTTGGTATATAAGTGTAACATATTTTTAATATATATGAAGGTATAATAATGTATAAGTGCATGCCACAGAGAAGTTACAAAGGGAAAGGATTTTAATTTGTAGATATTACTTTTTAAAATTTTTTTTAATAAAAATATTAATAGTCTGATCTACATGATACATAATACACAAGTGCATAATATAATACTCTTATAATATGAGTGCATGACATTATACATGTCTTTTAGTTAATTAAAATAAAGATATTATTATTATATGAAAGGCTTATAAGGATATTGAATTAATGATGTGCTAAAAGGGGTAGGGTAGACGCAGGGGTAGTAATACAAAATTAATTGTATTATTTCCACCGTATAATTAAACCTTAGAATTTACAAAACTTTATGCCAAACCATTAATAACCCCGAGCAAGTCCGGGCAAACGTTTGCTAGTCAACGATATTTTGTGAGTTAAAGTTTGGCTGCAACATACAATTAAATGTAAAATATTTCAAAGATTGCTCAAAACCTTGTTCTGAATTCCATCAATGATTTTTACATGACATTTATTATACTGAGTGGTTCATATTGGAGAGTTGCGCATTATTTAAGCTCCAAAGGAGCATTGTTTTTATTACTGATTATACAGGCTTTCTGATCCAGAATTTTTTTGTTACTTATTTAAAAAAAAAAACCTTTTTATTACACCTAATTAAACTACAAAGAAACAGTATAACTAGAAGTATTTCGGCACATGATATTAAAAATATTTACATTAGGGTAATTTTCATAGCGCAGTTTTTGTGAGATATCACCTTAAGGGTACTTAAACAGCGAGAAATTTACTTAAAACTACAGTTACATTACCTTAAAAATACTATTCACATTTATTAAATGAACAAAAACTTGTATTTACATAGAGGATGTGAAAGGGTTCAAATTTAGGGAAAAGATGTGAAGGAAAGAAAAGAAATGCATAAAAGGACAAAAAGGAAATAAAAAACACAACATAGTAAGTGTTGATTTCGTGAAATATGAGACATAATTGTATTTACAATTTCTTCAAACGATTGATTTCACGTTGTGGCGTCATCTACTCGTATATACATAAAAATCAATGTGAGTTTGTTTTTTTGTCCTCGATGTTCTCGAAAATTACTCTACCGGTTTCGTTGAAAATAGAACAGTTTGTTTTTATTAGTGCCGGGAAGGTTTAAAAAGTAGTTTGAATTAAATCAAATATGTAAAACTGTTGCTATAACGTTTTAAAATTAGCATGAAAAGCATTGAACCCGCCACGTTTTATTTAGGTTAGCCCATAGATATAACATTCTGGTTAGCCACAGATTGCAGATTCAAAAGAAGAAGGTTTTTTTGGGTAGAATATTTTCAAAGTGGAAAACCCGACTAGGTACCTACTTAAGAACTTTAGGATTTAGATATATTATGAAAAAAAAAATAAACGTTTGAAATGAAATAAAATATTCAAATGAATGTTTCTTTGAAGAATGTTACTTTCGCTGTCAAATCAATTATGGCACCCTTATGACAAGTGAAAAATCCCGAGCAAGGCCGGGTACATATCAGCTAGTTATTAATAATTGAATTAAATAATTTACTTTGTTCTGGCCACTTTATTAATATGAAGATATCTACATGTTTTGAAAGCGATGCTTTCTTCGTCGGGAGTTTATTATTTTTAGTGTACGTGGTGAATATAAAGTGTATTATTTAATTAATTTATAATTGTATTTTTTCAAATAATGATACATTATCGGTGCTCCCAATATGTAGGTTACTGATACTGGTAGGTTATGGAATTCTGATACCATCCCTGAAGTATGTATAGTCGGGTCATGGAAAGAGTCAGAAATATGGAAGGTATTGTTAGACGATGCACGACGTATTACGCAAAAATTGTGTACATTAACAGAAGTGTCTAATTGTGAAGTAACAATTGTCAAGGTAACGATGGCGTTTCAGTCTCCAGTCAATTTCAGAGTTATGGAGTTATAGAAACAAAGACAATGGTGGTATAATTATCACTGTTGCAATGTTACAAGTTATGAAGCTGAGGTATGAAGAAGGAAGAAACAACCTGTCATATGCTTATACACTTCTATAAGTCATGCTGTCGCTTTTATACTCGATTGTCCCTTTAATGGTCTCACATCATTCATCACAATAATATAATATACTCTCAGTATCGCCCTGGTGAAAGACCACCATTCAGAAGTAAAACTTTGCTTTAGTCTTGCTTAGTGACCAAATTTGAATAGTCAGCACGTACTTACCAACCTTCCTTTTCTCCATTTCCTTCCCGATTCCCTTCAGTTTATCAACATACCCCAATTGGGAATTCTATAGTCCCACTACCTCAGGGCAGTTTGATCTACTGTGCGGTTTTCATTTAATAAAAAAATAAAATGATATGTGAATTTATTACCGATGGGGCCGTAGTAACATATTTTAAACATAGATTTGGATTTATGTGATCGAAATTTTGATAAAAAGGAGAACTTCATTAACGCCTGGTTCGCCGCTCTTCCGCCAGAGTGCAGTAGCGCTGCTTTTCCCACTGGTGATAAAAAGAGAACAGTTTGCTCGGTTAGCCGAACTATTCTTTAAACCAAACCACCCATCACCCCTAGCAACTCCACTGTTTTGTTTTGTCACTATTCCGTTTTGTCACTGTTCTATTTTGTCGCTGTTCCATTTTATTAGTATTTTGTTATGTTGCTGTTCCGTTTTGTCACTGTTTTATTTTGTCGCTGTTCCGGTTTATCACTGTTTGGTTTTTTCACAGTTCTGTTTTGTCACTGTTTCGTGTTGCCACTGTTCCATTTTATCACTGTTTTGTTTTGTCAATGTTCCGTTTTGTCACTGTTCTATTTTGTCTCTGTTCAGTTTTATCAGTATTTTTTTTGTTACTTTTCCGTTTTCTCACTCTTCCGTTTTGTCACTGTTATGTTTTGTTACTGTTCCGTTTTGTCACTGTTCGAATTTGTCCATATATTTAAAAGTAAGTTCCTAGTAGCGAGAACAGTAAAACATTTATCTCCCTTTGTAGTAGGAAGTAGTGGACATAGTAAACAGTTCTAAAAATACATCGGTATAATTTTTTTTATCTTCCCTTTGAGGAAAGATTATTGCCAGATAAACGTCTCTCCAGATGTAAATCGCCAACGGAAACCTTTCTGGTTCGCTTGAAAAAACGCTTTGTTCCGCAGCAAAAATAGATTATCGCGAGTTCAGTTTCCCTTGAGAAATTTGTTACGTTAAAATTATTTTATGACGTAACGGGAAACAACGGCGCCAAGGAACTAAATCTTTGTATTGTACGGCATTGTTCGCGCAACCCTCTATTGACGTGTCAATTATTTACGAATACAGGGTGATTACTCTTTTTTTTTTTAATTTGCACGAGTTCAATCCTATAATTATCATACTTTATTGAAATATGTAACAAACTGTTAATATTTTGTCAGTTTTTCTTTTTTTTTTCATAGTTTTACAAAAAAAGGACATAATATAATATTTTTTTATATGGATGAAATGGGAACTACACAAGCGCTGTATGTATTCGGGTAATATGTATCTACATAATATGAGTAATTGAATATACTCGTATATTATTTACGTAATGTAAACATCAGGAAAGTATATATTATGTGATGGAAATTGTGAAATTATAGTTTACGTAAGCAAATTGTAGTCTATAATAAATATTTTATATAAGTATTTTTTCAAAATTTAGATCAATCAGATCATAATTTTACTTCTTTTACATTTTACTTAAAGGGATCATTTATTTGACGTTTGAATTCCTTTTGGTAAAATATTGAATGCGTGAGCACCAATAAAACTGCAATAGTGAATTAATTAAAACAATTTCTTCAATCGATTGGTTTTCACTTTGTGGCGTAATTATTAATAAATGAATTAAATTATATACTTTGTATTCACTACTTTATTAATATAAAGATATCTACATGTTTAATGTCAGGAATATATGAATACTAAAAAAATAAATTAAATTAAATTCTATATTTGAAATTATTTTATAGTATTCATATATTCCTGATGATGAGAAATCATCGGTTTCGAAACATGTAGATATCAATGTATATTTATAATAATTTACGGATACTCAATAATTCAGATTCTTCGCACAAGGCGTTTGTTGAAAATGTAGTATTTGTATTAAATATAACCTTTACGGTGCGTTTTTGAGTTATTTATAGTGGCTTAATAATTAATTCTTCAAAAGCTGCGTGATCACTTTGCGGCGTCATAATTAATAAATTAATAAAAACAATTTTGTTTAAACGACTGTTTTTAATATATAAATATATTCTTATTTTAGAAGCAAAACTCATCAGGATAACCATTATACTAAAGATAATGACAAGTATGGAGAAATAATTTGCAAGTAGAATAAATTACAAACATAAACATAAATTTAAAATAAGCGATGAAAATATGTAGGTAATTTATTGAAAATGTAAAAAAATATATATTTTTATTCAATATTAAATAAAATAATTAATAATACATAAATACATCTTCTTCCCCTTATCCTACTCGGGTCGGGGACCCATCGCAGTGACAAGGCGCCTCCAGGCGTCCCTGTCCTGTGCTAAGTTTCTTGTTTTTCGATCAGGACTTTCGAAATATGAATGTACTATGTTTATATCTTGAATGCGCCTTATTGTTGCATTCCTAGTATCATATACTTCAAGTCTTCTTATTCTGTAGTAACTATCGTGTACAACAACACAAACTGTATCTTTATTACATTCTTGATGTACTTATATTTCTATAGTTACCATTTCTGTCGCTACATGGCGCTGCTCCCCAATTCAAACGCGAGAAATCTTTCTCTATTGCATTGGGCACTTATTGTTAAATAAATTTACGAGTATACTTTTTTTGTAATTAGATATAATGATATATATATATATATATATATATATATATATATATATATATAAAATATTTAATATATAAATATATATGTACTATTAAATATTTTATATGTATTTATATAAAATAAAAAAAAATAATAATAAAAATATTTACGGCATCCGTACATAGTAGGTCCAGTCCCTCCTCGCACCGCCTCTGGTGTCTGGGTCGGTCCACTGGACGTCTTCCCTCTGGAATAGCACTCAGAATTTTTAATGGAATTCGACCATCTGACCTTTTTAACACGTGCCCAAGACACCCCAGTTACTATTTTTGTACGAAAATTTTCTTTAAAAAAAAATATATATATATAATGTGATAATTAGATATTTAAAAAATAATTCTAATAATGATGGGCCTTCCACATGACAAGTTATCCGGTCGTTCTTTCCTAAAGTTGGTAGTTTTTTTTAGTATCATCAAGCAGACCAGTCGTGTGGAAGGTCCATTAGAAATGGAATTAGATATTTTTATAATAAAAGTAATAATTAGATATTAAATAAGATATTTTAATGCTCCGTAGATCATGGTACAACAAAACAAAAAGTAGTGCCAAAGTTTCAAAACTCAATTTGTTTTTTCTTTCTAATTGATCAATTGAAACATATTGAATAAACATTAACTTTTCTGACCAAATAAAATACCAAACAAATTCATCAGATAATAGGAAAAGTTCACAATCGAATAATTTGTTTTCAACGGAATTCATAAATATTTCATCATTATTAATAAATACAATTAAGTAACAAATGTACGTAATGTTTAAAACTTTTTAAAACAAAATATCTAGAAATTGTTAAGAAATACAAAAAAATAAAATAATGTTGAGTTCCATAAATAGCATTAAACTATAAATTAACCTGTTACTTACTGACCAACTAATAAAAAAGATATAAAAAATATTTCAAAACTCACAATGGAAACTACCTTGAGACTGAAAATGTTTTCAAATTTTATGACAACATTTTTGCTACTATAACAATTATCAACACATCTAAATTTGAAAGTTAACCCTAGTCTGGGCATTGGTACAATTGCCCATTGTCCATTTTAAAAATATCGTAACATTTTCATTATCAGCTTAAGTTTCAGAAAAAAATCCTTACGTATTCCCGAGTGTTCGATTTATTTTTACATCAAATGGGGCAAATTTTTTTAAAACTTTTTTTTTAATAAAAAGATTACATTAAGTTTTTTTCCACAAAAAATTCACCTAGTCTTGATAATTTTCATGCAAAATACATAAAGGTAAAGTTGTAAATTTATACAGGATTAATTGAACGAATACTGCTTTAGAGACCACAGATTAAAGAAAAGATAGATCTGAACTGTAACAAAATCGACCCATTAAGCACGCCTAGACCGGTGTCAAGTAGTCAAGTCAAGAGTCTGCTACGTGTTAAAAAATAATAACCACCAGTACAACTTCAGTCCGCAGCATGGCCGTATCTAATATTTGTTAATAAATGTTGGTATGACATTTATATGTATATCGTATCATACATACCCTGCTGTTTATACATATCTTAAATTTACTGTATTATAAACACGGTTTGCAACTGTTTATGTTTTACAAACATCATCATAAACATATTATTCAATTTTTTTTATAACTTATTGAAGTTTGTAAACCTCATTGTAATATTTAATCACTGAAGAAGATAATATTAACACATTCCAAATGAACCACGAAACCGAAAAAAACAACAGAAATTAAAAAAATTTCAGTCGCATCTGGGACTCGAACCCAGGACCTCTACCTATCCGGGGTAACCGCTTAACCAACTTAGCTTATGAGACCAGTTCAATTTGCACCATTTACACCGATATCATACTTCAAGTTCAAGACTTGTTAATATTATCCTCCATTTTTATAAATCCCATATTATTGGCTGCTATCCTTATGATGGGTAAAACCTATTATTCACCCATTGCGCCGTAACTAGCTCTACTTACATAGTCTCTACCTTCTTAAAAGATTGGTATTCACTTTGTGGAGTCATTATTAATAAATTAATTACAAATTACTTTGTAATCACCACTTCATTAATATATACATATGAATATGTTTTGAAAGCTAAGCTTTCCTCATCAATACGTATACAGTATTCTGTATATTCCTGATGACGAAAGCTTCGCTTTCGAAACATGTTGATATGTAATATACTTATGTTATTATATTATGTATTAAACCACTTGTTGTACCCATTTGTACAGCCTGTAGTTATAATGTAACCACAGGTAAACGCTGCAAATTCATATTTATATTGTCCTCACTTACTTCTTTTACACTCTAATTATTATTTTATGTAGTATATTATTATACTCTTTTGTATAACTACGCGATAAATGTATTAACGTGTATAAGTCTTCTAGGCGTGATTAATAAATAATTAAATTCCCTTCCGTTATTCTGACTCCTGACACGGCCGGCTTAAGCATTTGGTTCACTTGATCGTGCCATGTCTTCTTAGGGCGTCCCTGACTTCTTCTACTATTCACGTTCGCGTCAAGTATTCTCCGTATATTCGTTTCTTAGATTTCCTCTCTACATGTCCATTCAGCCCATAAGCTTTGCTTTGTTTGTGAATCTCCACATTTTTTACATGGTCCCACATGGTTTTACTACACGTGTGGGTCAGGGTTCTTATTTATAGAGCATTCAGTCTACTTTCGCCTTTCCTCTGCCAGTTACATGCCTCACTGCCATTCATCAGGCATGACTGTCAAAAACGATCCATGCTTTAATGCATGGCCCCTTTGGGCTATTCAACCCTTCTTTGCAGGTGCTGTCAACAGATTTGACACGTCTCTAATTATTTCAATATCTCTGTAAATGTACTAAACACAGCGTTCATATTTTGGGTGTTGTTTGTATTGGAAAAATAATTAAAATATCCAAGTATTTTACAATATTTATTTTTGAAAGGCGGTGTTATTTTTCGGCAAAAGCGGTGGAGTTTAGCAACAAAAATGATGTTATGTACTGTAAGAAGGGGGAGGGGATGGGACCCCACGTTATGGCTCCAGTGTAAGAAGGGGAAGAAAGACACGTTGGTTGCCAGTGTAATAGTACAGAGACAGGTTAACTCACCTCGAGGCCAGACGCGAGGGCTGATCTCAGGGTTCCACTAGGTTAGCTCAGTTGGTAAGGGCATCACAGCTCTTGTCTCAAAGTCGCAGATCAGCGCAGCCTCAAATCGGAATCAATGGAAAAGGTACTTAACTTCCAATGAAAAGATGCGTGCTTTCTAGACAGGGTTTATTTTGCAGGGAAAACATTTACAGGTAATTCATAAGGGGTTCAAAACAAGGGGCAGTACCTAACTTAGTCGGAGTGTCGATAATCTCTCTCTCTCTGGTAAATCTCAAATCGGGCATGTTATTCAAAGGGCACAGTTACTACAGCATAGAAAGGAGGGTTGAACATACTGCTTACATGAGTTGGTTAGCGACTGGTGTCACATTCCTTCAGCGTAAAAAGTGTGATGTCGAGGGGTTCTGGATCTCACACATTCAACATCAGGCAGGACACAGCGAGTAATTGCATTGGTCACTGGCTTTAATATTTAGGCTTATGCAAAGTTTGCATAAGCCTAAATATCAGTACGAGTTTACAATGTACTGATGCAATGGCGGCAAGATGGTGCCAGAAACTACGCAGTGTGGCCGTGCGCCCGAAGGGCACGCCGTATCCACCTCACTGTTCGGCTGCTGGAATGAGTCTGAGTGAGCGGGCCCTCGAGCATCAAGTCACGTAGACCGCTTACAAGCGAAGTGGCGCCGTTGTGTCAAACGCCAGGATCACTCCTAGCGTGTGTTCGAGAAAATTCTAGAAACTTCGTTTTACAGCTAGATTCTTCTATTTAATTGTAGCTAATTTTGTTACATAACAGTACCTATTTGAATTTTTGAAGGAAAACAAGTGGTTTAAATCCATTTTCTTATTACAAAATCGAAAAATGAATGATAGTACGCATAGTTTCCAGCGTGAAGTTAGCAGTGGCGTGCATTGCTCTATATTCAAAGGTAGGGTGTGCTTAGTTTTTCATGTTCAGGTATGAATAATTGTGCATTGCATATTTGGAAATAACTACTTTATTATCATATTCCAATGAATCTTGTGGTCAACTGAATAAATGGTCGTATCAGTTCCTTACCAAATTTATAGAAAAAATTATATGATTTTTATAAATATATTTTTTTTTATTGTTTTTCATCATAGGCACATCTTTCCAACCTTTATGGACTGCACGCCACTAGAAGATAGCTACATTGCACTTTATGGCTATTCAAGCTTGTCAAAAGCATAAATAAAGAAATATATAGAACGGATAATTTCATCTTATTTTTTTTTTTAATTCAAGAAATTCTCGTGAAAAATATGAAAATTTCAGTAATTTTTCCGAATATTGCGAATTTTGCATTATTCTCGAGAAAACTGTAAAATTCGCATTATTCGCGTATAAATGACAAATTTTCAGATCTCTGATAATTATTTCAATCTCTTTTTTATTAGGCAATTTGATTACAAATTAGATATTTTGGTTTCAGTCAACGCAATAAAATCCTCCGTTTTATTTTACCTCTTGTTATGCATGTACACAGTTCATCTTGGAATAGAGACACCCAAGTTTTCAGTACATGAACCGCCCAGCGCCATGTAGCCACAGCATCATAAAAGACAAGTGCCTACTCTAAATCGCCCTCCCTGTGTACCTACGTACATTTTTATACTTAAAACCTGCAGGCTGTACTATGTGCCGTTGTTCCAACGAAATTAAAAATTGTAACGGCGCCCGTTGTCCGTTTTTATCCGTTATTCCGTTACGACGAGTTCTGACAATACAACTGTCATACTATTACGCCACTCGTAAAACGAAAGAGTCGTAAATTTGTCAAATACGTTATTTATTTGATCGGTTTTATTATTATTTACGTAAATAAAAAAAGTTTGAAAGTGGGGACGGATAATATATTTCATTGGATGAATGTGTTTTGTTGTTGTTGACTTATTTACTAGTTTTTGTAAATCGAGCTTCATTCCAGCTGAACGAAATCGTATTTTCTTTATTCTCTATAAAATATCTAATCAAATGTAATATAACGAGTGAGCTGACTAACTAACCATTCATTTCCTACAGGGTATGCAGATATGATAGAACGCTACAATTCGGATCAGACATTCGCTTAAATAACCTCAACGGAAAGTGCAGAACTTATATTTGCACAGACCTACTAGTAAAAGCAGCGTGTAATTTTTTATTCTTAAAATATATTCTTTTTATATGGCAGACAGAGTATTGCACTCACCGCTTTGTTCTGCTGAAATAAAACATTATTATTCCGGTGTACTTCCTGTTACGGTGTTACTATTATATTTAAGTCTATCCTCATTGTAACCAACCTGTACTGCTGTTTTATGTATATATCTTTTAAATTTTTATTTCTTAATCTATTTAATACTTACAGATGCTTTGATATTTCTGATATTTACGTAATAGTTATATTTTTGTAATATTAATGTTTTTATAATGTTGATATTTTTAAAAGTATTGATGTTTTTATAATATTGATATTTTTATAATATTGATACTTTTATAATATTGGTACTTTTATAATTTTGATATTTTTTATGATATTGACATTTTTATAATATTATTTAAATCAGTGTTATAAAATTGGACTCTAGTATCTCAATAACAAATCTGTAATGCTTTTACCATTATTTTTTCTCTTTAATTTTTTTTTTCTCAACTTATGTACAGCACAAGATGCATGCGCCTAAATATAATATTTTTTGCCCTACATTTGTATGATGATTGTAATTTATTGTTGTATTATATTATATTCTTGAAATAAACTCCTGCTGACAAGCTACTTGCAGTGGCTTAGCGGGTATAAGTTCCCACTGTATATAATTAATATTATACAATAAAAAACAAAAAACAAAAAAAATTGTTATTATTGAAATTATTCTTAAAGTACCGTACATTACTGACTGATAGACTTTTCAAGCTTTTAAATATTAAAACAATATGTTAACTTTACGCTAAATCCGTAATCCTTCATTTCTTCAAATCTAATCTTCACGTTCCCCTACAATTCCAATAAATATTAAGCAGATATTTAATAAACAATACCCTTAACATCCTATTAAAATGTACCATAAACGGAGAAAGAAAATTTAAGAACTACACAATTAGACTATATAATCACATGCCTACATTATTGAAACGAACCACAGAGAATACACCAACACAAATCAAACTCAATGTTTCGGTCAGGATAAAAAAAGGAACATATTTATTTCACAACTTAATTACACCAAATCAAACATAACACAATAACATTTACATTAAACATGAATATTATTAGTTCTTTTTTGTCTTTTTTTGTAATTTTCTTTAAGATAAGTATTCACAATAATACTAATTAAAAACATGTACACCTTAGTACAGGTTCCCCTAGTGAATTGTTAATAATTTATATATTTTTTAGTATCTACCTAAAAAAGCGTTCTTACTTTGTATTACATTTTTCATAATCTACATGTAATAAAATGTTGCTAATTTATAATAATTTACTGTAAAATTAATTGAAATAAATAAATAAACTTAAAAAAATGGTGAATAGTCGCCTCGGTGAAAAACAGCGATTCAAAATTGAAACTAGGGCGTTGCTTGAAATAATTTTTAGCCGTGTTTGGTGACCAGATTTGAATAGCCAATCCCTCTAGCCTCACAAGGTTATCAATGAATTACAAAATTAATTCACCTATATTGTGAATTAGGTAGAATTTGCCCATCTCTTTTTCCAATACATAATAAAACGCTATGTATAACTGTCTGAATTTTACATTAGTCTATGCGGGGTTCAAATCCCTTTCTAGAGTAAGTTAATTCACAAGTAGTAGCGCATATTTGATGCAGATTAGAATAAAATATTATTTTCCAGATAGGAAACTTCTTTGGCCACCAGCTTCGATCGTTACTCCGTTACTCTTTCCTTGCAACGGAGCAACGGCCGTTGGTAGCCGTTAAGTTCATAACGAATTGATCGTTTCGTCTAGAGACGGCATTAAACTTAAGATATCACATACTTCCAGCCATCTAGCGATGACTTAAGGCTTTGCAGGGGTACTTACGCTTAACGTCAGTGCACAGGGGAGGCTAAGTGTTTTCGCGAGGGACACGGAGTTGATGGCACTTGGAGATGCTGTTAACGAATTATCGTGCCAGTTTTGCTGGAAGTCATATGTGTGGGGTGAATTATCACAACGAAGTTTAGAGATAACATTGCAATGATTTATACACTTTTCAATGCACTCTGATGTTCAACCGTGATCGAACGCGTGCATTCAACAAACAAAATAATATTTTAAGGAAATGTGTTTCTTTATGGGAAGTCATGAATAATGAAAAGTGAATAATCGTCTTTTACACCAATTTATTTGGGTTAAAAGCAGTGGGGTTTCCGCCAAACGCGTTTATGTAGTGAACCCTCATGAAATTTTTTTTTTATACTTGTGTCATAATTTAACCCACTTTAAAAAGTGCACCATTCAAATTCCGCGCTAAAAAATCTATCAATCTATATAGGTACTAATAAAATTCAGCGACTATGAGGCCCTCTGTCCTAAGAATTAGTTCATACAAAACATATTAGTGGCGATTCAGCGGTAAATTGTACGTGCGTGCAAACCTTGGGAATTTACTAGCTTCCTGGGTGCGCAGCGATTATAGGATTTGTGAAAACCAAATTCGTATGGATTAGTATTTTATTTAAATTATTTCTAAAAAAAAAAAAAAATAGTGGGCTTTTTCCTTTACAGAGACGTAAAGTTTGGTCAAATTGGTGATACCAATAACAAATGCTCTTTCTTGTTGGAGGTTTAATGTTAAAATGGAGACGAACGGTTACAGTTGCCGACTCAGTTTTATAGAACTCACGCACATAAAACCATGTACTGCATAGTAGCCATTTTACTCACAGTTGACGCGAAATAGCTCCTTGGCGGGGTGAGCACTCTAGTGGTGATTTGCGGAACGATGATGGATCTAGCCGTGAGATTTGGTACTTTCGGACCTCCTATTTGAATTGTTATGAAAATAATTCACATATAAAGCATAATTCATTAAATATAGCGGTACGAAATTGATTTGATTTTCTTAATACCCTATTGCTTAACGATGATGATGTCATTTATTTAAACTAGATAAAAATCTCACCGCAAAAAGGAATACCTACGATTAAGGATCTGATGCAATTCATTTTTTTTTAAATCTGTGTTTAGATTCACATTTAAGTATTGTTAATATTGTAACAATAATTTATAATATAAATGAACAAAGGCTAAGGAAAGCAATTTTTTTACTTTTTATTTTTTTTTTACATTAATACCGCATAAGAGTCTCAACTGCTCCCAACCGTCTGGAGCCAGTGAGATTATGGCATTCCCAATTGGGGAATGTTGTGAGGCTGAAGGTATTGTGGAGGTGAAGGAGAAGGGGAAAAGGGAGGTAAGAAAATAACTGACTATTCAGATCTGATACCAAATACGGCTAAAAGTTATTTCAAGGAACGTTTCAATTCTGAATGGCGGTCTTTCACCAGGGTGATACTGAGAATATCTTCCACTCCGGAAAGTGCGCAAATATAGTACATATTATTTTTATATTAATGAATTGTGAAACAACACAAATTAATTAAATAAAATTTACTGGCGCACACCGGGATTTGAACCCGCGACCTTCGGATTCGTAGTCGAGAGCCTTACCCCTCAACCATGGAGGCCGTCGAATATTTTATGAAATATTTGCGATTAAATCGATTGATTTAATGGATCATATATCATAAATTAAAATAAACATACTTTTTATCCGTACTTCAAGTTTTCTATACCCTTTTATTAAAAAAAATATCGTTCGGTTTGGGTGAGAATTTTGGCGTCAAATCCAAAATTCTGATTTGTATGAAACAGGCCTCGTCGCCGTTCCTCCTAACAATTTTGAATCATGGATAACAAAACGTTATCAAGATTATAATAACATTAGAAATGTACATTTTTAATTATTTTACTTGAAACTGGATTTCAAGCAGAATTTTAATTATAAGTGCAAAACTTTCAAAATATATGGTTTAAAGCATTTTGGTTTCCGAGAAGGAGTATGTTTAACAAAATTTAATTATTAATCTCCTCCATCGTCAAACTTCGAGCATTCAAAAGAGAACAGCTTTATTTTTAAGGCGAACATTTTTTAACTCATTCAACTACGAATTCACTGAGATATAAACTGATTAAGTTTGTTTAACTGGTCAGCCCTAATTTTATTTTGGTTCTCACTTAAAAATATAACGCAAAATTCATAAAAATAATTAAGTCGCACGAAAGAAAATTTGAAGAGAAAAACACTTGAAAAAATCATTGAAGATAATATTAACAAAACTCACATGAAAGACACTGAAAATTTAAAAATAGGTAGCAGACGCATCTGGGACTTGAACCCAAGACCTCTCCAATGCAAATGCCATCCTATTGGATTCCGTTATGTTTATCGATATCATACTTCAATATAAGAGCTGTTAATATTATCTTCAATTAATTCGCATGTATTTTTGGCTGCTACCTTTATTTGCAAATATTTGCAACCTGGATAGTGTCTTGGATAGGCATATCCGAAAGACCTTTTTTATTTTAATTGGTGATTTGTTGACATTATCTTCAATGATTAACCCTCATCGCCTCTTCTGAAGAAGAAATGAATCACCCCCTTTTTTTTACAGTAACTCCACACAGGAGACCCGGAGGGAAATAATCCTCAAGGCCTATATCATCTTTGGGGATGCTGTGTGGAGGGTCTTTTAGAGGATAGGAAGGAGTGAACTTGGGTCTTGAAGAGACCTATGTTATAGGATGGAGGAAACACAGAGGTCGGCAGATCATTCCACAGCCGAGCTGTTGAAGGCAAGAACGAATCGTAGAAGCGACCCGTTCTCATGTGACAAATGTCAACCGTGTGTAAATGTTGGGCGCGCGTTTGGCGTGTTTCCACCGGTGCCGAAGAGATCAATGACGCTAGTTCTTCGGAGCATCTTCCATTAAAATTCCGGTGGAACAAAGACATTATTCCCACCTGACGTCTGTGCTCCAAAGATTGCAAGCCGTTTGTTAAGATAGGCGAATCTATCAAACGGACCGCCCGTTTCTGCACAAAGTCAAATAGTCCTTGCTAAAATAGAAGAACAAAGCCGTAATCTAGGCCTACTGATCAACAAAGTCAAAATAAAACTAATGGTGATCGACAGGATAAACACCTTTGTTAGAACAAATGTTTTCACAGACTTAGAAACGGTGAACAACTTCCTATACATAGGCTCGTCTATAAGTGACGAAGGAGGCTGTGAAACAGAAGTTAAAAGAAGGATTTGCATGATAAAAGACTTCACGTGCAAAAAGCAAAAGATATGGATTAACCGAGGCATAACGAAGACCACCAAGATGATACTGGTCATGGTGTGGAAACAGCAAGCGGATAAAGCCTTCGAACCGTGGTGCTGAAGGTGCTGAAATTACTCAGGATTCCATGAACAGCCAGACGCATAAATATATCAATTCTGTAAGAGCTTGGCATCCGCAAAAGGCGATTAACTGTCTTCAATTTTTAATTATAAATTTATTTTTTGAGATTTACAAACCTCATTTTAATATTTAATCATTGTAGAAAATAATATCAACATAACCTAAATGAAACATGAAAAAAATAATATTTTAGTCGCATTATTAAGATAGCTGATATATTTCATCATTATAAAGATAGGTGCCAATAATATAAATGAAGAATAATATTGACAAAATCTTGAATTTGAGATAGGGTATCGATGAAAATGACATAAATTGAATTGATCTCATTAGCTAAGTTAGTTAAGCGGTTGCCCCGGATAGGCAGAAGTCATGGGTTCGAGTCCCAGATGCGACTGAAATCTTTTTATTTTCTGTCTTTTTTTCCGTTTTCATGTTTCGATTAGGTTATGTTAATATTATTTTCTATAATGATTAAAGATTATTAGTCTGCTTACGGTGTATCCTCAAATATTTTGAAGACGTTGCCCGCCAAACCAAGAACTCTAACCTTTAGAAGCTCACTCAATAGCAAAGTGGAAGGGCAGGAGAATCAGAGGAAGGTCACCGATCCGTTGAGTTACCAAATTTTGCAGGTGTCCGGAACATCGGTGTCCGCAGCTCTACACGCAGTGCAGGATCGAGAAGAGTGAAGGAGTATTGCACACGAGGGAGATTGGAGCGGGGGTCACAATCCTCAGCAATGAGGTAGCGACACATATTATGGTGCCGCTGTAGAGTAAACAAATGACTCCGCGTGTAATTTCGATTTTCATTCCGTTTGATAAGAATATAAAGATTTATAAATATATAATAACAAAAAAAAAATGCTATTCATATTTGAAATAAATTTTTTTGTAATAATAGATTGAAGAATTGGGGTTTTATCGAATCGTAACCTTCCCTTCTATCATAACTTCTAATTCCAGCCTTAAGAACCCCGCAATAGTAATATCACGACTTAATAAACCATAAAAGAGCCTATAGTAAAAGTTAGTGACCTGGCAAAAACCTCTGAAAAATTTTAGGTGGCAAAATTATGTGACGTATGAACTTACTGGGCTTTGACGATAATTCGAAAAAAATGCCAACGGCCGCTAAAGATTTTCAACTGTTGGATATAACCGTTAAAAAATAACGCCGACGTTGACGCAAACACTGACAAAAGTAATAAAGAACGATCTTGATAATATCATTACTTTATTTTACTTGCCACCTGTAGAATCGCTACGTATAGGCAGTATCGAATAGTAGAACGGTACATAAACAAAGTCTTATTAGAAATTACGCATAAAATCTTTCACAAAATATGAACTGTTATCCTTAGTACAGTGATTTTAAACAAAGTAATTATTTAAAAAATAAAACAATAACTTTGTTTACATCAATTTTATTTGTAATATACTTTTGCCGACCGGGTTTCGCCACTACCATGGTTTCTTCAGGGCAGTATACAACTAAACTATGAACTAAGATACACATGTGTTATAGATTGATAAAAACTGGCGAGTGAGGGACTAAGAGTGGGAGGTTATCAGGTACCTGACCGGGAAGGGCGTGTACTTTGTTTATTGGGAATAATTTAAGAATTGGATTTTGATTTAAATTTATTTGATTATTGATGAGTCTACTACTAGTGTCTTTGGCTTTCCTTGTTTCTAGTGCTTCTAAGTTATCTAGTCTAATGCCTATTGTATCGCAGTAAACTAGAGCCTGTATTTTTATTGAATATGTGGTCTGTTTCCAAGAGGTGGTTGGCAAAATCCGAGAACCCATTATTATTAAAAAAATCTTAAGTGTTCTTTTACCAGGATATTAACATTACGGGACGTTTTAATAATAATAATAATTGGATTACTTCTATAGCGCCGTTTTCGTGAGAAAATCACCTCAAGGGCGCTTTACAATTAATTAAATAACATATACAACCAATACCTTACAGGTAAACTTTATTACTAATGGCTTATAAGTAAGACTTATGGCTAGGGACTAACTACTGAGACTTATAATTAGTGACTTACATCTATGGCTTATAGGTAGTCACTTACCAAGTAAAAGTTATAGCTAGTGACAATTTAAACTTAAGTAGGCATAACTAGAATAAAAACCTAACACATATAATGCCTACATAAAACTCGGGGCAGTCGTTACATTGAAGTGAATAAATACCCGAGCTGCCAACCTTATTTTTACCTTTTACCTTTACCATTAATTAAAAATTTAACTATGCTATTGTCTGCGTAGAATGCTGGTTTGATGTCTGATGGAAGATTTTTAATGCTTTGTTGGGAAAAGTTATTGATATACAAGATTCTGCGCCATTGGTACTGTTGATTATTATTATTTATTATATTATTATTGGGCCCCTCCTATAACAGTAACATACTGTTGAATAAAAACTTATTTGACGACATTTTTTAAAGTTTTTTTTTATTTAGGATGTAATTGACTAAGTTTTAATGGTTACCGTTATTTATTGCAATTTGTTTAATTGTGGATAATTCGTAATCATTAAGAGAAAAGTTAGTATTTGATAACGGAACCGTAACCAACTGGTGGATCATCGAGTGGATCTATTTTATTGTCTGTAGCTGATAACGTAAAGTCTAAAAGAATCTGTAAATAACGTGCAAGTATGGAGGAGATATATCGATATTATTGTTTTATTTTTTAAATTATAATGTCACATCACCAATCACATTATAATGTCACATATGAAAAAAAAAGTAATTATTATTAATTAAATATTATACTTTTAGTTATTTGGCACCAAGACTGCTAAAGCAAAATATATCCATAACCAGTTGACGGCATAGCGTTCTATTCAATAATACTTGCATATAGTTACTGATATTATCAACAATAACTATATATGTCTACCCAAATTTTCGTCAATGGCGTTGGGCGTTGACGGAATATGGCTGTTATTTCCAACTTCAATGCTACTAATATTTTGCCACAGTACCAGCTCAACGTGTTAGCTGAAATAATTTTATTTCTTTTTATTTTTCGTCAGGGCTAACGCCAAGCGCCGAGGTTCGCCTGTATTAGTGCTAAGTAGGAACTCGGATAAATTATATGCAGTGGATTTGCGTTTACATTAGTGTAATTGTGCCAAATAAAAGGAATGAACGAGAAGCTTCAAGCGAGGCGAAAGAAAAATAAAGAAAAAACAAATAAGAAGAAAAAAAGCTACCCCAGAGGGGCTGATTTTCGTTTCGATGCAGTCAAAGTTTAGGGGGATTTACGACTGAAGGGAGGTTTATTTTCACTTTTTTTTAATCTTGATAAAAATTTGAAAAAATTGCTATTTACGTTTTAATTTTACGTTGGCTAATATGTTATTTTTTACAATGATTACGTATTATAATTTTACGTCAAAATGACACCTACGTTTATTTTTGTGAGGAAGACGCTTGTTAAGGTCATTTTGTAAATATTTTCCAGTCCTAAACATTATAAATATTTCGATAGATACCAACTCTTCTGTGCCACCAATCTTTTAACAAATGTAACATCAATAGAAAAGGAGGATGAAATATCAACTGTAAAACTATCATCTCTTTACTTAAATTTTCTAATAAAACTGTGTTCATCTGAAGCGAGCTGCCAGGTAAGTATGTTTTTCTGCATCTGTTTGTACATAATTAGATAAAAAATAGGAAGTAATATTTGTACAGCACCATTGAGGTGATTTTTCACAAAAACGGCGCTATACAAATCATCCAATTATTATTATTATTGAGCGGAAGACGCCTGTGACGTCACACCGGCCAACGTTTGCAGGCAGTCCCGTCTCCCAACAGCCGTATTAGCAAACGGTAGCGGTACCTATGTCGTAATCACTTTCGGACCATTTTGGATTTATGTCAATTTTTATTTTTTGAACTTTTTTTTGCATGTTACATTTTATTTGCATCTTCTCGAGCACCATACTGGGATACTGGGCTCATGCCCGTATCATGGTAGTCGTAAATAAATTAAATGTGTAATACAATACCTATATGTAGAAACAATGTATACATACTCACTTTTTAAATTTTTTTATTAATTAATTGTTTGATACATATATTTACACGAACAAGGTACAAAGGCTATAAACATTTTTTATAGACGAGTATATATATATATATTTTTAATAATATTAACTTATATATACATCTAAACACATGTTCATAAACCTACGTGTATTGTATATATACCAAAAAATCCCACATAGGCAAGGCCAGTGCGTGGGTATTCCTGGTATCAGTTAGTGGCAGTATATTTGTATTACTCAATGTATGTTGAAGGGAAGTTAGATAAAAATTATAATTTAAATAATTAAAAAAAGATGGAAGCAGTGGCGTGCAGTATATAAAAGCAGAGAAGCTGTGCCTACCCTAGGAAAAACAACTAACCACAAAGAGCAATTAAAAGATGACAGAGAAAAATTGATCAAGTTTATAAGAAATACCTAAGAACTCTGCGCTCATTTATTCAGTAGACCATAATAATTAGCATAATATTCAAATATTTAATTCACAATTCATACGGAATTTAAGAATCTACACACAGCCTATCTTTGGCCATAGAGCAATACACGCCGCTGAATGACAGGTTGCCCCATTTTGCTGCATCCAAGTCCTGTTGTTGAAAATCCAATTCAATTTTCGACGCAAAGTTGATCTGGATATCGTTAAAGCAGTCGAACACTTCCGAATAGACAAGACCGGATCATCTCGTACAAACGCGTAAATAAGCGCGATATTCTCCCGACTCTTTCCTGCTCCGTCGCCGTCCTGCTTTTTTCTCATTTAGGATTGAACCGCTTTTCTAGAACTTCTTGACCAACCATTTAATTAAATTAATACTTGGACACTGATTTAAATTGTGTAATGAGCACGAAATAGGCGCCGAACAATCCCATAGGATTCTTGATGTTTGTTAAACTATTTTTCACAGAAAGCGCTTTGTTACACCGTAAAGTGATTCATGGCAAAAATATTTTCAAGATCCAAACTTTTGGTTTCGCTATCCAGGCGTTTTTTTTCCTATACGGTTATCCCGAAGGAGCAATACCAACAGTGCAAAAACGCATGGCGCACACTACACAACAAAATCTCAGCAAAGCTGTAGCAATAAACTATCGCCCATTTTATGTTATATTACTTTGATAGCTTAAAATGAGTCCAACTGTTTTAAGTAACAATATCTGAATTGCCACGTAGATACTTGCAAGCCTTCTTTTTAATTTCATTTTCCCTTCCGGCACTTACTATCTATGACTTCTCCATATTCGTCATAAAAGAATAAACAAGCACTGTATTCCAGTTACAGCTAATCAGTAAATGTTTAAATGGAAAAACTTTATGGATAGTAAAAGCTAATGATAGTTGGTTGTACGTCGGGATTTTTTTAATGGGCTAATGGTATAATAATACTATAAAAACATCATTTCTTAATGGTTGTTCTCTCTTTAGATTTGATAACAGTATTACATCGGACGTCCAAATCATAACACGTATTTAGAAATTGGCAGAAATGCTCTTACGTAATCACATGCTAAAAGTGCGTCACCGCATCACGGTGACGTATTTCTGCAATTCAGATGACACATTTAATGACGTCAATGGCAGTTGTTGCCCTTACTATTTCTGGTACATACACCAGTAACGTCAACTAAATAATTAAGACGTCATAACTGACGTGTTTCTACCAATCTCAATAACGTCAATCACTGTGAACATACGTCAATTATTTTATTGAGAAAAATCATATAAATAGAGAAGATATTTTAATAAACGAGCATTATGAAAAAGTTATTCATCCTTTATATTCTATACCCCCACAAAGAATTTCTGCTGACAGATTAAAGTGTCGTATGTGTACCGGTGTTAGCTCCGAAATAAGGTATTTGTATGTTCCGTACAAGTATTTTGATTGGATGTTTGTCGTCTGGCGGTCAAAGCATATATCCAAGTCACATCATCCACGACTTTTCCATGGAAAGCCGCAGGATTTTGATGCCAAATACGTAACAGATCGAAGAGTTCTCACTCTCTCCTATTTTGTGACTACTAGCGAAAGTAACTATCTTCAAATAAAGACACATTCATTTGAATATTTTATTTCATTTGAAGCGTTTATTTTTCAAAATATATCTAAATAATAAAGTTCGTAAGTAGGTACCTACTAGTGTTTTCCATTTTGAAAATATTCTACCCATAAAAAGCCTTCTTCTTTTAAATATGCAATCTGTGGCTAACTAGAGTGTTACATCTATGGGCTAACGTAAATAAAACATTATTTTTTACATATATAGATAGATAAATAAGTAATAAATGTAAACTTATTATAATATTTTAAATGATAAACATCCTCAGTGAAACTACTAAGAAGTAGTTTATCAAGATTTTAGTTAATAAAAAATAATACGTATTGAGATTTATTAACATTATCTTCTTCAATGACTCAATATTACAATGAGTTTTAAAAGCTTCATTGAGTTATTCCAATAAATTGAGTACTAAATACACTCTCGTTTACTAATACTCTAGTTCATAAATTCAACAGGTTGGCTATGGTATAATTTGCGGGCCTCTTCAAGACCCACGTTAACTCATTCCTTTCCTCAAAAAGACCTTCCACACAACATTTCTAAAGGGGACATAAGCTCTAAGGGAGATTATTTCCCCAAGTGCGAGGTAAATATAAAAACTAAAACAAAACAAAATCATCTAGGTTTTTTGACCTATGTAAGGGTGGGGCGATAAATTGATTTATGCAACGATAACTTCGTCTCGATTTTCCACAAAATAAACAACAACAAAACAACAAACGTAAAACTCGGTTATTTACGTGCGGTTTCCTATATATATCCACACGTGTAGGCACATAGGACAAAATATAAGAAGAAAAAATAATCTTTTCATTTTTTCTTTCAGTCGCCCCCCACGGACAAGTTCACCCCTAATCCCAGTCCAGCGCGCGGCGAGCCTACCCCTAAACTTTAAATCCGTGCGGCAGAGATTTACAAGGGAAGTTTACTCGGCGGCAATGACATCCCTCCGACCAGATTTATCGCGGTCATTTTTCTCAACTTCCAAACTCTTGACCAGTCATCCATCCCCGGTCGAAACGCCGCCAAGATGCGGGATAATGATCCAACGCGCCGGAGAGGGCGACTACGATTAATTTACAGGAATTAGTGACTGAAAACACAGTTTTACAGAAGAATTTTATATAGATAAAGTATTTTGGGTTGACCCTTCATTAGTTTGTGAGCCAGCTAATAATTTATTTCAATTTTTAATTATGAATTATTTTTATTGAGATTAAAAACCTCATTTTAATATTTAATCATTGTAGAAAATAATACGAACATAACCTTGCCTATCCGGGCAAGCGCTTAACCAACTTAGCTAATGAGACCAGTTAAATTTATGCCATCTTCATCGATATCATATCTCAAATTCAAGATTTGTTAATATTATTCTCCATTTTTTATCCCATAATATTGGCAGCTATTTTTATAATGATTACAAAGTTCCTAAGGCAGAGGTCCTGGGTTCGAGTCCCAGATGCGACAGAAATATTTTTATATTCTGTCATTCTTTCCGTTTTCATATATCATTTAGGTTATGTTAATATTATTTTCTAAAATGATTAAATAATTTATTTATTTTTCTGCGACATTTTACAATTAAAATGCTTTTTACTATTTTTGTTGGTCGGGTTGCTGATATGTACTAAGATGTCTGTCACAGGTAACTTCAAAAAAGCATTTTTTTAAATGTACGTCTATTGTAAGAGCAAATGTAAAATTACGTAACAGTGCAATTTTTAGAGTTTCGTTAAAGTACGGTTTACTGTGAACTTAAGGAGGGAAGGACGCAATAGAATGAATATTAATTCATTCGAATTAATGATAATATTATTTCGTAATACTATAAATATAAAGTTTTCAAGAGAAAAACGTTTATTATACATTTTTAAAATTTACGTAGGCTTAGCATTTATCACAATCAAATCGGAATGGAACGTAATGATTTATTTCGACATTATTTTCATATTTTTAATGCTTTGTAAAACATACGTAGGACGGTCAGAAAAGTGATATTATTTATTTGATTTTGATACAGGAATATGTAAATTTAAAAAAAAAAAACGGTATATATGTTTTTCGTTTAAAATTGTGATTTACCATCCCGGATATCCCAAAAATTGTATATACCATTATTAAAGAAAATTTTTTATTTTTATTTTTATTTTTTTATTAAATCATGTTACATAACGCATATTCCCTATAAATTAGTAGCCACTCGTTAAGTTAGCACCCCTAGCGACAAAAAGATACACCACTCGCACTCGAGTTCCGGCCCCCGACGCTCGCTGGAGCCGCCATTCTCTTCTCACACCCGGGCTTGGACGCACGGGATTCTCTTCCCGCACCCGGCCTTGGACAGCCGCGTTCTCTTCTCACACCCGGGCTCGTCAACATCCTCTCCGAGGTGCACCATCCATCATGGACATCAATGGATTATTACCCGGACGCACGACCGACGACCGCCATCATTTCCAACCGTGAGCTGTATCTTGACTACCCCCCTTTACATTGTGTTGTAATTCCTTTCGAGCCACTTTTAACAATGCCGTTCGTAGAGTTATTTCAGAGAGAGAATCATAACTTACCCGTAACATTTGTAACATTTAGGTTAACATGATCCCTTTGTGTAATCTTACTATGTCTGTTCCCCTTTTTATACCGAGTAAACAACTGATTACTGAAAGCATCCGAGTGTTTCATTTGTCATAGTATTGCAAATTATTGCATTACACTGGCAAATCCGTTAGTTAACACTGGCTTCCCAACGTCAGGGCTTTCTTTGGGAATTGGAACAGACTCCATACATTAAACTTGCCGCAATTATTCTCGTTGCAAACATAGTTCCTACTCATAGGATGCTTTCAGAATCGGTATAAATGTCTCTTATTGTATTGTATCTTCTCCCTGTAAAGTGTTCCCATAGCAATTTTTTTCTGGAACCATTTCTAACCATGTTCATAAAACCGTTAAAATACGCGCCAGAATTGTTCTAGAAACAATTTCGAGACGTTGTCAAAAACCGTTAAAAACGCGCCAAACATTCTAGAACATTTCATATCACGTGACGCAACAATCACATCGGGATCGTTCGACAAAGCGCGGCAGAATTCTGGAATATTCGGCGAATTCTTTTTCTCAACCAAAACTCGTCTGAAGTTCGCTTGAACATTCTCCAGACGCAGCGCGTCGTAGCATTGTCAAGTTGGCAAAATCGAATCTATACCGACTTGCAAATTAACAGAATAGGCAACTTTACAGTCCCTTTTGTCTCTCTCAAGTTGCCTAGATCAAATCAGCTGATTTTTTTTTTTTGACAGCTCCATAAACAAACAACTCGCGCCATCCCTTACGTTGCAATCGGCTTTTCAACAATTAAGTAATTTTCGATAAATAAGTTCGCAAACTTCACCTTTAAGACCTTTTGCCCATTAAACAACAGGTACAATTAAATTTACTGCAAGGATTACCTACTTCAATTTCCTCAAATAATTCTCGCAAATATGTAACATTGTGTTTACATATTGTATGGTAATACCTTATCAAGTGATTAAAAACCCTCTGTCAGTGACTATAATAATAATAAAATAAACCAAAGACAATTAAATCAAGTGGTACTTTAAATTTATAATTAAAACTACTACGCCAGTGTTTCTAAAAAATAAAACTTCAAATAATTAATGACGAATTTTTATCCCTTTTCGAGTTTCTCTCTTATAAAAACAATAAACAAGGAAGTGATTGCCTAGTGTCAATTAACCTCAAATTTCAACAAGTGTAAAGTGATTTTTGAAAATTACCATTTTCTAAACTAGAATCTTGGCAATTTTTTCAAGTTTTAAGTAAAAGTTACAAAAGTGAATAGTGAAATTTAAAATATCTTCCCCCTAAACAAATCCCTGGCCAATTTTTGTTAAATTTCAAACACTTAAAAAAATCAGAGGTTCTCAACTTTTTTTTCTAAGTCTAAAATTTTTTTTTTCTCTCCTTTTTTTAAATTTTTAATTTTCAAAATGGAATCCACACCTGCCTTGGGTATCATCGCCAACATTCACCAATCAAACAAGGACACAATTCTTCAAGCATTGCGCGACAGAAACCTGTCTCCACAAAACAAAACTAAGAAAGCTCTAATAAAATACGCACAGCTTTTCAACACAAAATACATCAAGGCCCAGCCCTTCAATTCCATGCAGCCCGGTGAAGGAGAAATCATTCCTCAAGAATACAAAAAATACCATCTCGGTCACAGAGGAATTAAATATAAACTACGACCAATTTCATCATAATGGAAAGTCAACCACTCCACACTTACAAACCTCTGTCTACCCTCGAAGATTACGTTTGGAAACTGGACTGAGAAGAATCTCAGATTCAGTATATGCTCCATCTGACATTTATGTCAAATACAACATGAAGGACATCTGCATAACTGGAAATATGGAAACAATAGAAACCATATACCATGTTGACTCATCCATACCCTGTGGACAAAATCAACAATTGCCACATGTTGCGAATGTCGCAGAAACATTCACTATTTAACATGTAAGAAAACCTTGCATTTTTGGAAGTTACATTAGTGTCAGGTGTAACACTTTCCTCTTGTAACATAATTATATATAATCAATCGTTTGTTTTGTTTTTTCATTCTCTGTTTTTTCCACTCCTCATCTTCACTCTCGTCGGACAATTTTTTTTCTTTTTGAAACTGATCACTTCAAAATAAGGAAATCACCTTCGTTGTCGGTAATTATTTCTGGGAAAACGCGTACCCAGAGGTGTTACCCCACCCTCTTACTTTAACAACGTTTCCGTCCCATCATGTCATTTGTAAATATTCAATTCATCTCTGTGTTTTGTCTTTTCTTGCAACCTTTTGTCATTTTTGTTTGTTCAAATATCACTCCTCGAGAGTACATACGTACATAAGTCATTGACTTTTGTTACGCACCCAATTACAGTAACCAAAACTCGGGTTAGGATTTTCAGTCAAATGCAAGTGTAAATTCCCGCTGCGGTATCAACATTCTGACTCGAAAATCACACCTGTTGAACGAAAGTTATAACGGGTAAATGTTTTGTTTTTTCAATTTTTCCAAAATTGAATGGCGCCCCTAATTGCTCTTTTCTCTTCCCATCTTTCAGAACTCGACACTGACACGTCAAGTCTGAAAAACGTCATTGACATAACGAACAATCTTAAGATCGGTTCCCCTCACTAATGACAATTACTTTGTATATCTATTGCCTTGTTATTCCAAGTATGTAAAACCTAAAGTGGTCTTGGATAAGCCATGGTGATATGTTCTTTGTTAGGTTCATGTCTTGTATTGTCCCTAATTCATTTTGTGCTGCGTAAACTTAGCCTTATAACTAAGTCATCACAGTAACTCTCTGGCAAAAGAGTAAGTAAAACCAATTCGGTCTCTTCTGCAAAATACCTTTGCTCTGTGTAAGTAAATATTTTACCATCACTTTGCTCCCCTCGTTACAATTAGAGTTTTAAAACCATTTAGGTCTCTTTTGTACTTGTTTTTGTATTATTTAAAAGGTACATTTTACGCCGTGTTAAGGACTGTTAATTCAATCGTTAAATATATGGTATTAATGTTAACCTCGCCGTCTGTATTGAAATGGGTACCTTTTGAACGTAATTGTTGTATTACATGATACGTGTGAACGTTAAAATATCTACCATGATACGAGGAGTCGTCATAATCACTCTTGTTGTCAACTATGTTGACATTTAGGTAAATTTGTTTCATTAAATTGTCATAAATTCCTAATTTTTTTTACCGTCTTTTCAATACTGGGCAACCCTTGCAAATCGTTCAATTTTGCATGATACGTGAAGACGTTATAAAACTTACCATGATACGTGGAGACGTAATAAAACTCACCACGATACGTGAAGACGTTATAAAACTCACCATGATACGTGAAGACGTTATAAAACTCACCATGATACGTGAAGACGTTATAAAACTCACCATGATACGTGAAGACGTTATAAAACTCACCGTAATTCGTGCGAACGACATAATATCTTTTGGCTTTTCTTGAAATAAAGTTTGCCACATTTGTTGTCTATCGAACTAAATGTTTGATATTTTGTGATATTTATAAAAACTTGTAACTCGTTGTCTAGGAAACGATTAAGAAAACTCCTAGGTTTGTGAAATTTGAACAAGGGTCTGTCATTTTCCCACAAACGTGTAGAAGATTAAAACGACCCCTAGCCTTTCGCCTAATACACGCGAAAGACTAGTTCTGTATAACTGTGTATGCTGTAATCATCATTCATTTTTACAAATGTAATGAGTCCAGAAACCTGCTATTTACTTTCCTTCATTCTCCCCAAGAGATTGAACCTGGACTCTAGCCAGATCACAGCAGATTTCTGTACTCAATTTCCTTGTCACCCAAGTGAAATAAATGATTCATGTATTTGGAAATTGTACGTTACGCTCTCAGCATAACGTCTGTCAAATAGGTCAAACCTCATCCATGAATTAATTTCTCAACTTCACCCTCAAAATATCTTACCTTGATAGTAATATATTGTCACCGCCTCAGCGATTACATTGACCACAAAGGGTCAATTGCTTTCAAGTGAGATATGTGTAATTGTATACAAACCTCAGTTCTTGTATCAGTGGATATGTATTCAATGCTACTGCACTGAATGGACTATATATTGTCACCTTTGATGCTGAATACTGGTATTTGTATATAATTTAAGACTCTCAGCTCAGTTGTTTATTTCCTTTTTGTTCGTTCTCTCTCTCTCTGGAATTCTCTAAATGCGGTTAACCTACGTTCTTTTCTCTCTTACAACACACTTGTTTCTCTCCAAACTTTTGCATCATTGGTCTACCAGGCAGGTAAACTTCAAGAATTTTGTTTTAATAATAATTTCCCCCTGGACTAAAAAGAAGCCCAGCAGCCGTCTTCATCATCAGCCCAGCAGCCTTCTTCATCACCAGCCTAGCAGAACTTCACCCCATCACCACAAACTGTCACGGAGGTTCATCATCTTCAACCACAAACATAAAAACACCCGACCCTGCTTACCATAATCAAGCTGGAGTCGTACGTGTAGTTGCGAACCAAGTTGTCTCATAATACATAGACACTTCCAAAACAACCTTTTGGACATGTCAGTCCTAGACACGTTCCAGTTCATCAATAGCCAGCTGCCGTCTTTTGTCACGCTAGACATAGACTCATCGTTGTCTTGCATACATTATCACTACCAAGACACGTTCCAGTTCATCAATAGCCAGCTGCCGTCTTTTGTCACGCTAGACATAGACTCATCATTGTCTTGCATACATTATCACTACCAAGACCCGTTCCAGTTCATACCAGAAGCCAGCCATCGTCTTTTGTCACGCTAGACATGGACACAACCCTTATCTTGTACACCATAACTGTCAAGACTTACCAACATTGCCGCCGCGCAATATTCACCATATACAACCACTTCACCTTGGAACATCATCAACCACATTCCTGCCTCGCCACCTGGCATAAGGAATCCTCTCTGGCTCAACACGCAAACCACAAACCTTCTACTGCTGTTTATTTCTCCAAACCTCTGTGATGATAACTCTCCACCGAACTTTTGTTTTTACTTGACCCAAGTGTTCTCTCAAAAGGGTCAGGTTACAGTGAAGTCATAACATAAAACCAGTGAATAACCCACGTCGCTCCACAACGCAAAACCACTCCGAAACTTAGCTTACAGACCAATGATAAACCATAGAGCCATTTTTTTTCTTCTTGTTTATATTCAACATAACCATGTATTCTTGTTTCTATTCAACATAACCATGTATTGTTATCACTGTTCTGCATAACTATGTATTATTTTGTTGATCTTAGTGCATAATCATGTATGTTGCCCATCTCTCACATTGTAATTCACCCATCTCTAGTTCATAAGATAGCTCTCTCTCTCTCTGCTTTCTCATTCTTGTAACGACGGTGCATTTTAGAGGATTTTTTTAGTCCTACAGCTTCATTACCACGGCGCTTTTTTTCGTGACATGGGGGAATGTGTTACATAACGCATATACCCTATATAAATTACTAGCCACTCGTTAAGTTAACACCCCTAGCGACAAAAAGATACACCACTCGTACTCGAGTTCCGGCTTCGACACGCTCGCTGGAGCCGCCATTCTCTTCTCACCGGGCTTAGACGCACAGGATTCTCTTCCCCACCCGGACCTTGGACAGCGCGTTCTCTTCTCACCGGGCTCGTCAACATCCTCTCGAGGTGCACCATCCATCATGGACATCAATGGATTATTGCGGACGCACGACCGACGACCGCCATCATTTCCAACCGTGAGCTGTATCTTGACTACCCCCCTTTACATTTGTTGTAATTCCTTTCGAGCCACTTTTAACAATGCCGTTCGTAGGGATTTATTTCAGAGAGAGAATCATAGATTACCCGTAACATTGGTAACATTTAGGTTAACATGATCCCTTTGTGTAATCTTACTATGCCTGTGCCCTTTTATACCGAGTAAACAACTGATTACTGAAAGCATCTGAGAGTTTTAATTAATAAAGCCTCGAGTCGCAATCCCCAATTATAAGACTGACTGTCGATTCACGATCCTGAAGAAGAGCTCTGAGGCCTGCCGATTGTGAGCTAGTCGTAGGTCCCGAGCTCCCTGGAAGAAAACCTCTCTCAGGGTAAGCACACACACACTGTCACACACACACACTGTCTCCCGCAAATTCGCCTTCCCAACCTTCCTCCTTACCTTCTCCCGCATTCCCGCTTCCCCCGACAAATCCCTATTAGTTAACAATCATTAAAATGGAATTCCGATATCATCAGACTCAAAGAGAGAGATATTAAATACCCTTTTCGAGTGATTAATCAGTCTACCATCCTGCAAGGCTTTGAAAAATTAAAAAGGTCATTTCTTTATAGATAGATAGTTAGGGATATTATGCGCTTATTTCTTCTTTGGACAACGTTTCGGATAGCTTTACAGTGTCCATTATCAGGGCAGATGATAATATCTCAAAAACTATCCAAGGAAATACGTTTGACCGTGAAAACCTGAAAACACACTGAAAAGGTCAATCTGGAAAGGCCTTCTGTACACGCGTATAATAACTTGTAGGCTGTGTCCACCGATGGGGTTTAGATAGGCACCTATAGAAGTTCCCGTTTCCTCTCCAGATTGGTACGTAAACTCGAGAGTTGGAAGGAAGTTGAACAGCAGGCGACCGATGTCTATTTTACGTCAGATGTTGTAAGAAGATTGGTGGGATCGACTAATAAACCATGGCCAAGGGTGGAAAACTATCAATCTTATTACTCGAACCTGCTACCCGCTATCTACTGTTTTAGATTTATTTAATGTTTTATTTTTATCTTATTTAACTTTTTTTTCTAATCTACTAAGTAAAAGGTTTTCAAGTAGTTAATGGATTTTACCGTGCTAAGTTTGTGGGTTATTAATTGGTAGAATAATAAACATATTTTCTTAATTTAATTCTTTTAATAAAAATTCTCTTTTACCTAGACTTCACGCAGAAGGTAATACATTTTCAGACATAGTAGATATGTTGAACTGCTCGAAATACAAATACAAACACACGATTATTGCATACACCCTAAACAATTATTAATATATGTGTCTAAAGTATAAGTATCAGCGAATGTGACGTATGTTTTGAATATTCGCCTCTGTAGCTAATTACTTGTAATGGTACTTGCACTATGTTATTCCTGCATTTGTTCGCTATTTTATCTATGTACCTTCTGTGATGTGTTTTGGACCTGTGTGACTATTATAACTAATTAAATATGTACAAGTCCACATAGAGAGTATATATTAAAAAAATGCTTTGTTTTATATGTTTTTGCATTTCGTATACCTAAACAAAACCAATTCAATTAAGGCCAAGACACTTAATCAAATTGGCCTGCTATTTATTAGATATCAAAATGCTTTAGTGAAGTCGTTGCATAGGTGGAATAGCTTGTAAGAAAATTATATAGGAGGATTTTATAGAAATATCAGGTCAACTTGATTTTGTGTTGAGGCGGTTTTGATTTAAGCTTGCGCACACGCTTATACTTTCAGATATTAACTATTAAAAGAGCAATATCAATATTTTATTTAACGTATTATATTTGATTAAATTAATACAAGAATTAATTATTAATTAATTAAATTACAAGCTTTCTTGATTGTTGTCATCAGTTCGAAAATATCAATTCCCATTATACTAGTCGACTTCTTTTGAGTTTCGATATTCTATTATGATTATTTATATTTTTTGTATTTTTTTTTGTATTTGTATAACAGACTGCGTCTATTTATTGTACACATGAACAAAACAATATGGAATAACAATAATTCTTTTTTTTGCATATCTCTTGAAAACTTTAAGGTTTGTGTTGAAAATATCAATGGAGATGTTATTTAGCAGCACCATACCCCTTGTCATGCTGTTATGAGCTAACGCGTCTGTTCTACCACGTGGTATGCATATCAGATCGTAGTGCCGCCCCTGACAGTAGTCGTTTGATATAAGCAGCTTATGACATTTATATTATGTATAATTTTACACGCTATTACTGCAAGGCCCCATTTCTTCTAGACTGGAGACTTTGATAGTGAGTCTCAGAGGGCAAATCTTCAATTATTCAATTCTTTGGTACGTCAAGTGCCGGGAAGAAGAGGTGATGAAGTCGATCAGGTGGGGCGGAGTCGTAAAATGTTTTTTGCAATTATTCCACTACTGTCACACGGTTACAACCTAAACTTTATTAACGACTGGAGTCTACAGTAAGGTTACCCAATAGAATACGAGTGATCGGTAAAACAGATGACGCCGAAAAAAATCCGAATCGCCGAAAGTGTTTCGCTATAATCTTCGAATTCGAATAGACAGATAAACATCCATTTTATATATATATATATATATATAGAGGAGAGATTTTAAAATAAACCGTACAATTTACACCATCTTGTAGTTAGTCAAAATGATAAGAATATTCATAGAAAATCAAATAATAGTATTATCAGCTTGAATTTTTTTCTAATGATAAAGGACGCTGTAAAGAACACATTGTTATTAAAAACTCAATTTTGCAAAAAATATTAATTAGCCACTTATCGTTCTAAATCCACGGAATACCTTAATGTCCTTAAAATGATTTTTTTCTGTTTTTTTACAACAAAAAACTAATTTCAGATAAAACTCAAGAATAATGAAATTACATCACCCATAGGGGTGAAGTCGATCACAATTTAATTTTTAATTTTTCAGTGATAACTACGGAAAAAATAGGTTCTAACATAGAAACATGAAAATTGCCATAACTAATATGAATTTATTAATTTTTTTTAAGCTACTGAACAGGATAAACGAAAAAAACATAATTTTTGATCGATTTAACCCCAAAGTACATATGATAATTTTGAATTTTATTGGTTTTGTCACATAAATATTATAATACATTATAAATATAACAATAATAAATCTTTTGAAAGTACATGTTACCTTTCTTTAACAGATTTAATTTCGTTGACCCGTCTGGGTCCTAGAAGTAAAAAATCTTATGTAAATTGGGGACATAAGTTTTCTTTCAAATTGGAACGGTCACTATTCTACGCTTAGATTAGGTTACTAATCTTAGTTAGTGCGAGAATGGAATTTAACTGGTTAATACGGTTTTTTCATTATTTTTATATTATCTTATATTTGGATCACTTGACAAAAAAAACTTTTATGTCGATTTTTGTCATTACGCACTAACTGCTTATTGAAGTCAACAAAATCCAAAGTTTAGCCAAGTTCCGCCTCAAATCCCGGATCCGCCCAAATACACAGAGGGCGCGATAGCATCGGGGACAAGTTGCCAACTGCTAAAGTCTTTTCGGCCGATAGCGTTATTTATGCGTCAACTTGTGCAATTTACGTCATCGGAGGATATTGGCAAAGATTAATTATCTTTTGGTCCATGGTATCTGGCCGGGGCAGCTTGCGACAAAAACTTTCCACTTCCATTCGGAGTTGGCACCGCCGTCGCCTTGATATTGATATTGTTTACGTTTAACACTTCTCAGAAATGTAGATAGCTGGGATGAGTTCCATCCGATTATATTACACTTCTGCGATAGTGAATCATCAGCTGTTGCTAGGCGGCTTCGCCAAGTTACAATACTCTACTGAACAATTGAAATATTAAGAGCCAACGATTAAAATCTAACAAATGATACTTTGTGCAAAAATTCAGATCCAATCATAAATCAAGGCTGTTATTTATTACATCTAACGAACACAAATACATAAATTAAATATAAAATGAAATTAGTTAGAAAGATTAAGACGTAGTGACACAGTCGGGAAATGACTCGTTCTTGTGTTCATCTGCTCGGCTGTGGAATAATTGTGTTTACTGCCTCCTACAACATGGGTTCCTTCAAGACCCATGTTCACTCCCATCCCTTAAAAGATCATCCTATTATTTCCATCAGAGCTTCCTGTATGGAGTCACTGTAAAAAATATTGTTATCAAGAATATTATAATCAAGGTAGTTAGGAAAATTTATCACAACATCACTTTGTAGTTTGCTAACTCAAGCAATACTACAGATAATTTATCTATAAATTCTATAAAGGTAGTCAAATGATAAAGATTTCAAAAGATAAAAAGACATAGCATATAAATATAAATAGAGCAGTTTTGTATTATTTCACTTAAAGCGCGCTTTACTATAATAAATCTATAAAATAATGATTTACCCACTAACCCCATTTAGTGGCCATTCTACAGTCCTCCTTTCATATTCAATTAATATATATTTACTCGTATATATTATAATTACATTTTCGTAACATATTCTATGAACATGCATATTACATATTCTTAAAATATTATAATTACACACTCTTAACATATTCTATCAATACGTATATTCTAATTACGTATTCTTAACATTTTATATTAATATACATATTCTATTAAATTAAAATAAATTTACATTAAATAAAAAAAAAAAAAATATATATTAAATGGAGTTCTACGAATTAAACACAAAAACAATTAATATGGACATATTCATCAGAAAACAAAATTATACACTACATATATACAAAACGATACAGAGATAACAAATTTACAATAAAAATGTACAAATATCAACATTTTATGACGGGAGTCAGTTTACGTTCAGCAATAAGAACATTCTGAGTTTATATAAAAAGTACCACAAGGAGAAGACCGAAACCAAACCACTACCGCAGGGTTGAGAATATGGCTTATCATAATAAATTGAAGAGAAATTAACATTTATGGACAGAAGGATTTAAAAAATAATTTTGTTTTTAAAGCCCGTGTTAAATTCAGCCAAATTCTAAATAATTAGTAAGAGCTGAATGTCAATAAATGAGTGCAGTTTGAAAAACATTGGATGTAAATTTTGAACATTTTACGTAAAGTTCTAGTACGGATTTGACATGTATATTTTTTACAGTTTCTCCACACAGGAGGCCCTGAGGGAAATAATTTCCCTCGAAGCCTATGTTATCTTTGGAGATGCAGTGTGTAAGGACATTTTAGAGGATAGGAAGGAGCAAACCTGGGTCTTGAAGAGACCCATGTTGTAGGAGGGAGGAAACACAGAGGTCGGCAAATCATTCTACAGCCGAGCTGTTGAACACAAGAACGAGACATAGAAGCGACCCGTTCTCATGTGAAAAATGTGAGCCGTGTACAAATATTGGACGCGTGTTTAGCGTATTTCCCGACTGTGCACCGGTGCCGAAGGGATCAATGACGCTAGTTCCTCAGAGCATCTTCCATTGAAATACCAGTAGAACAAGGACAGCATTCCCACCTGACGTCTGTTCTCCAAAGATTGCAATCCGTTTGTTAAGATCGAATCTATCATGCAGACATCCCGTTGCTGCACAGAGTCAAAGGTTCTTTTAAGATATTTTGGGGCTTCCGATCAGAGGGCAAAATTCCACAGTGGGACCGACTTGCAAAAGTAGTACAGAATTTATAAGATTATAGTTTGGGAATTTTTGTCTTTTGAAACCTAATGTATTTTCCTAACTAAGCGTATGAAATTTACAGATAAAGCAAACATTATATTTCTTGTGTAAGCAGAGTAAAAAGTGTGTATTTTTAGGTGCTGACCGTTAATCTTCATGCATCCAAATTTGTTTGTGGATGGATGCACTTAGTAATCGTATGACATGTTTATATATGAGGGTTGTTTCTGGTTTACGAATTTGAAATTCGTTGGGATATTTTTGCAAATGCGAGTTATGGATTGTGTCATAAATAGTCGAAACTTGTATGATCTATCACTGTTTTTGTAAACGGAGCAATCTACAATTATTTATGTTCACTGTTATTGTTGTATTTTCTTTTTCAGTGAGGCACTTAAAAATAAAAAGCTATTATTTTTCAAAGCGTTTATTTGAACAATACAAAATATCAATTTTTTTTTTAAATGTAATATGTATCAAATTTAATAATGTTATTATTAAGTTCTGCAAGTATTTTTAGTTTTTTTTTCTATTGTGATAGCTGCTTCGGCGTTCAATGCCATTTTAAAACTACAGTTAATCCACATTGTGACGACTTATGATTTTATTTACTTCAACTCCATTCTAATTTGGACGGGTTTTAAAAAAACAATGATTTATTAACTGTAAAACCGATTTAGTTAGAAAATAATTCAAATTCTCTATTCTGTGAGGTTTTCACATTTATAATGTGTTTCCCCGTATTTTAATGATAACGTTTTCTTAAATGATTTATTTAAGTATGTTATATTGTTTTGATAATGTGAACATACTGAGAAGCGGTGAATATATAATTTTCCTTACTTTATTAATTAATGTTATATTAGGATCATTCGTTCGTTTATTAATTTCTAATTGTTCAAGTAAATATAATCTTAGGCCCTTTCTTTCTATATGTAAGGGTTTAGGCTCGTTGTTGTCTAGCGTCGTTGTTGTCCTTATATATAATACAATGCTAAAAGTCCCGATAAACCACATTTTACTAGTTTGTCTAAAGGGAGCTTGTTATTCAAAACCTTATACCGAATTTACAGTTAAGGTTAAGTTACAAAATATATAAATCTATATAAAATTTAAAAAAAAGTGTATCAAACTCAAAACATAAAAATTACGGTTATTTCTCAGTCAATTTTAAGGGCTCTCCTTATTTCTTAAGATTCCTTATTATCTAATCTAATGGAAATTAATTTTTGTGTAAATGCAAATAGTGCAAATTAATAAGATTAATCATTTTATTTCGAAGATTAACAAATAACAAGTTATTTTTGCAATTTGGTTTAGTTGTTTAGTTATTTATTTAGGATTATATCAATAAGTTGATAAATTTAATATAAATTATTGATGCAAAACAAAGTGTTGGTTTTATTTATTTATTATTTTTTTTTAAAGAAAGACAAACATTCCCGGGTAACGAATAACCTGACAATATTTGAAAATCTCCTACTACCATCACAGTAAGCGAAAGATGTTGCTTGTGTCGTGATGAAAGACTTAGCCAGCTGAGAAATTGAATTTATGACGCCTGGATGGGTCCCAGACTCGATGCCAATTCAACCTCTGACCGGTCGAATTTTAACTTTATTTAATTATATATCAAACCACAAAATAATTATTTTCTACGAAAACAAAAATTTACTTAATCAATGATCATGATTTATAATATTGTCCCATTAGAGGTAAAAGTCACTATGTGGCATACTGTTGATATTGTACTTAATGAGTTCTACCTCTTAAAGGACGATGTGCAACTTTTGTGCTAATGGATTTCTAACATAAACGATCGAAATAAATGTCGATCATATCACTATGTAATCCAAACGTTGCGCAGAAATATGGAGAAGTATTTAATTCCCCTAGAATCGAAAGGAGGGATTATCACAGAGGGATTTTTACGTCTCACTGTATGGCGTGAACTATTGCGTGAAATTTATTGATCGCTTCTCAGACAAAATTAAAAAGTGAATTATTTGTATTTTTAATCAGTTTAAGAAATAAATTGTTCATTATGAGTGATAGTAATCTCTATTACCCTAAACGACAAAGATCAATCAAATTTTGACGGTCTCCATGGTCGAGAGATAAGGCTCTCGACTACGAATCCGAATGTCGTGGGTTCAAATCCCAGCGTGGGCAAGTAAATTTTATTTAATTCATTTGTGTTGTTTCATAATTAATTCATTTAAAAATAATATATTGTATATTTGCGCACGTTACAGAGTGGAAGATAATCTCAGTATCACCCTGGTGGATGCAGGTGATGCGGCTACCACCCCGAAAGACGATCCCTCAATTTAATTTAATTTATTTTATGTTATTATTAACTATTATGTTTATCATTTTCTTTCTTTTATTTTTATTTTTAATTATTATTGAATTTTCATTTCTGATTTGTTAATTTTTTCTCCCATTCCATTTTATATATTTTCGTTTTTACCATTTTACCATTTTTACTACATTAATATATCTATTAATTTTAAGTTAGTAAATTGTACATATGTGTTATGTAATACGGCAGATTGGGTCTGCACTACCAGGGAATCCAATCCTTTTGGATTCAAAACTTAAATAAATTAGTTAAGTAGAGTTTTACTGCGATATTTAAAGAAGTGACATCTGTTGATCTGATTTTAATAAGTCTAAAAATGTTTTAATTATTTAAAAAAAACCTCACAATATTTAAAGAAAAAATTATCAAAATTTTCCTCTTCAAGAGAAGTACGAGATTTAGATCACCACCCCCTCAAAACAAACTCACTCATTTTTCGAAATTCATATTAAATCTTCCTAACACAATAATATTAACATTTAATTTAAGACAAAGTGCATTAATATGTTTGTTTTTACTCAGCCACGTAAATATCCTGGATATATGTACCGTTAAAGTTGGTAGAACTAATAGACCTTGTAGGACGAACTCGCCGAGGCCTCCAGCCCAAAGCACATGGGTTTACTTACGATATCAGGTGCGTCCACATTGTCTCCACACCCGCCCCTGTTCGGAATAATTAATTTCGCAAAGTGGCTCGCAAGGATGGAACTGGCACTTTTCATTGTTTCCAACAAGTTTCGGCACAATACAAATCTGGACTGGAGCTGGTTTAGGAATAATAATTATGATATTAAGCAATATAACATGAGCTACAATAAGGGGTTATTTTTACTGTGTTTTTAATTGTCTAAAAAAATAAAGAAAAAATAACTTTGTGTTAACGAATAAGTTTTCTATAAAGAGTTAGAATATGTTCGTGTGGAGAGCGTTTGAAACCGGCCAGCATTTGTAGGGCAGAGCCGAGTCCCAGTGATAGCTCTCTCAGCAACCATCAGCGTCACCTATGTCATAGACCAAAGAGTTGCCAAAGGCAGGGAGGATAATAGTTCATAAACGAATTTTAATACCATCACTGTGTTTAGAATCCATTAATGTGGCTTTAAAGGTGTTTAGCAGATTTGAATAACTGAGTACAACATAACCTTTTTTTTCCTACCTTCTTCCCCTCTTCACTCGCTACAGCCTTATAACACAGTTTAAACGGAGACTCCCATATTCCCACTGGCTTTCTTGGATCTCGAAAAGTTCGACAGTCTGCCATGGAGTTAGAAAAACGAAATTGGACTAAATTATTAATTGTTAATTGGTTTTGTAATTAATTCGTAGAACTCCATTTAATTTTTAAATTATTTAAGTAAATTTAGATTAATAATGTTATTATTAAGACTAAATTAACAGACTAATTTAGATCCTCAAGACTTTCGTCTAAATGATCATGTACAACCGTATAAATGAGGAGTTGATACAAATGCTAGAACGTTTTTAGGCTAAGAAAGAGATGCTAAGATGATGGATTAACAGAGAGGGGAGTAAGATGTGGTGGAAAATCACTGAGGGGTGTTCCGGGAATTATTAAATTATATCATAAGGGAATAAAGTTAAAAAAATGGTTTTATTTTTCATTAAATTCAACACATTTTTTTAAATCAGTTGTCTAACTTAAAGGGGGCACCCAGAAAAATAAACTTTGTAGTCTGTTAATGCAAGAAATACTAAGAAAAAATTATCTAAATTATATGGGCAGTTGACGGCCTCCATTGTTGAGTGTTTACGATTGTGTGTTATTGCACAATTTATTAATTAAAAATAACATACGAGTATACTAAATTTGCGGCACGTTCCAGAGTGGTAGATACTTTTAGTATCCTGGTGAAAGAGCATCATTTAGAATAGAAACGTTATTTGAAATGGCTTTAGCCGTATTTGGTGACAAGATCTGAATAGCCAGGTACTTTCACACATTTCTCTTTCCTATCTCCATCCCCTCTCCCCTACCTTCAGCCTCACTATATACCCCTATCGGGGATGCTACAGTCTTACTGACTCCAGACGGTTTGGGAGCAGCTGGGACTCTTGAGTGGTACTCACATAAAAAATAGTTAGAAAAATGTATAAGGTTTGGAATGGCAAAGTTCTTAGACTGTAAGCTTTTAAGTTCTATTTGAAATACGTTCTGGATTATTAGGAAAAAAGCTCGAAAATGCTTTCACTGGTTTTCACATGTATTTTATAAAATTTAATTTTTCTAATTTTGAAACTGTCAATTAATTCATGGTGGAATTCCATTTTAAAAAAACTTTTAAAATATAATTAACCTTTTTCGCTAATTTATTTTCGACCGGACCGGTTTCACCCTATCGCGGGCATCGTCAGACTGGCACAATTAAAACTATGGTATATATAGCATCGGTGTCAGGAGTGAGTAACATTGCTTTCTCATATTGTTTTTATATATGACATGAAATTTGTTTTATTGCTGACGGTACTGTTTACTATTATGTTTTGAACTACTTTTAGGTTGGTTTATTACCCCATGAAAGACGTATTACATTGAGTTTGTTTACTAAAGGTTTAAAAAAAAAGTATAATATCATTCGTATCAGCTTTTAACAGATGGTTATTTCTGGTTTTGTTTTTTCCCTGTGATTTCTGTTTGTTTGCAAAAATGAATTTTATAGCAGTTTTTGTCCTGTAGTTGCATGGACTACGGGTAATTAGGTAAATTTTAATATATTTTATTATGTTATAATATGTACACATCAGGGTAATATAATTCTTATAGTTCGCCATAGATTTTTACATAGTTACAAAGGTTTTTTAAAATTAAAATTAATTTTAGAATTTAAAAGATTTTTGTGTAACTAAACTAAGATCAAACTTGTGTTGTTGTTGTTGTTTTTTTTTATCAATGAGAATCAAATTTTGAAAAAGTTTTTGCAATTCCAACGCTTTTGGTATTATTGACACTCACATGAACATTTTCGAGTACTTTCTTTATGTGTGATAATATTTTAAATGTGTGACCGTGAAAATATTTAAATATAATGTCTATATGTACCCGTATATACTTTTATCTTACCGCTATAAATGCTCCGCCTAATTAAGTCTAAATCCCTCGAAAAGAGATTAAAAATAAAACTTTTTCCATTTTCATCTGCTTACGTTGTAAGCCGCGTAAACCACTTATCGTCGGTATTGTGAAAAGTTCTCTCTCTCTGTCTGTAGTTTATATGAGACTAAAACCGCTTATTTCGGATTTAAGTTGTGAGTTGATATTAAAAAAAATGTGTTTTCAAGTCAAAGTATTTTTATTTGGCGACTAAGATAGTAATTAACATATTAAATTTATTCTAGGAAATTTATTTCAGTTTCAGCATTTTTTTTAATAATTATCTGCGGGAAGAGAATAATTTGTTGCTATATTTATTGTTTTAGAACACTTAAAGAGCATTAAAATTATCATATTTATGAAATTAACACTGAGAAATGCGTAAGTGTTAATGATTCTTTTAAAGAAAAAACAATGTTCATCAAATTTTAATAATGTTATTATGAAGTTCTGCAAGTATTTTGTTTTTATTACTCTGACAGCACATTTTCAAACTGTGGTTAGGCCATGTTGGGAATTAATTTTAATTTTGACGGTGTTTAAAATGATTTATTACCGGTAAAACCGATTTAGTTAAAAAATAATTAAAAGTTCTCTTTTCTGTACTTACGTTTATAATATGTTTTCAAAAAAACTAAAATACTTGCGGAACTTAAAAATATCGTTATTAAATATGTTGTACATTAAATTTTGTAAATGTACTAAGTGAAGTTCTACGAATTAAATACAAAAATAATTAATAAGTTAATAATCCAGTTTAAAATGTTCACAGGATGGAGGATACTAAATAATAAGAAGAAATGAGGAAAATAGATCATAAAGCATAATTTAAAAAAATGTTACTAAGAACGTTTTAACATTCTAATACCACCATAAGATATAAAAAACATAATACAAGATATAGAAAGAGGAAGAGAAGAAATGGTAATGTAAGCTACAGTATTTCTAATAACATTGCGATACTCCATGATGTGATAGAAGATGGGTATTTACTTTTAAAATATGCTGTTTATAAGAATGTATATATCGTCACATTCTATATCATTGTACAATCTACACATTCGAGGCATTCAATTGAAATATGCAATGTTGTTATTAAATATCTCAAGAAAAAAAGTTTTACGACTCCTTAAGAGGAAGGGCTTGGCTGCCTGTTTCATACGTAACTTAATTTTGGATTTGAGGCCAAAATATCCATCCAAACTGACTGACATATTTTTTAAATTTAAGGTTTAGTAAATATCTAGTACGCGTAAGTACTTTATTTATTTTTGTTTTAGATTATGAAGAAAATGAAGAAAAAAAATCGTCATTTTAGAGGCAACTTAGAAAATTATTTGCGGGTTTATCGTATTTTTTTTTAAATTACCATATTTCCTATGTAAATATGATTACATAAATAAACATTTCGATTTCGGTTCGATGTTTTAAATTATGTAGGGCAAATTTGTGATCCAACTTAAATTGATTGTTTTTAATTTAATTTAAAGTCCATCATAATACTTATTGTTTTAACATTTAGAAACATAAATATATTTCATTATATTTTAAAAGCAAACGGGTAAAACTTTTTTTCACATCACCGTTAGCCCCCAAATAATTGTTAAAGGTGCCCCTAAAATCGAGAATAATCAATTCTTTTAATGGCCTAATAATGTTAAATAAAAATAAATAAATTACTTCTAATTCGTACTAGATATTTACAATACTTTTTGATGATAAAAATATCATTAGGTTTAGATGAGTATTTTGTCCTTAAATTTAAAATTAAGTTTTTTATGAAACAGGCCGCGTAGCCGTTCCTCTTAAATAGCGTCCATTAGGAATAGTGATGTGAATACTACTTAGACAATGAGCGGTTTCGAGCTTGTTGTGAATAATTATGTATAACCGTATTAAGTTCGCAGACTGTCTTCTTTTTTTAAACTAAGAAAATTAAAGTACTAAAGTCATTCCTCGTAAAATTGGAGTACGGCCGTTAATCCACATTTGAAGGATAATACTCTACGGATTTCACGTAATATGTGTTTGTTATAATTATTTTTTAAGAAAATTGATTTATGTTTGACGTTTTTACGTATTTAGAATTTCTTGAATAGGAAAACAAGGTAAAACTTTTTTTTTTACGGTAACTCCACACAGAAAACCGTGAAGGAAATAATTTCCCTCAAGGCCTATTTCTTCTTTAGGGATGGTGTGTGGAGGGTCTTTTACAGGATAGGAAGAAGTGAACTTGGGTCTTGTACCCGTGTTGTAGGATGGAGGAAACACAGAAGCCGGCAGATCATTCCACAGCCGAGCTGTTGATAACAGGAAGTAGTCATAAAAGCGACCCGTTTCCCGACTATGCGTAGGTGCTGAAGGGATTAATGAGGGTAGTTCCTCAGAGCATCTTCCATTAAAATAGCGATAAAACAAGGACAGCATTCCTAATGACGCCTGTGCTCCAAAGATCAGTCCGTTTGTTAAGATAAGCGCATCTATCAAACGAACCGCCCGTTTCCGCACAGATTAAAGGTTTTTTTCTGATATTTTGGGACTCTCGACCAGAGGTGGCTGCCAAATTCTACAGTGTGGCGCACTTGCGATTGGTACAAGGTCAGCAGTTGTGTACTATTAAAGCATCTAAAGAAAATTAATCGGAAAAACAATAAAAAAATATGTTTTGTGTATGTTTCGACTCTCCCTTTTCAGTGCTCTTTTATCAGTTTCACTGGTTTTCCTTTTTTTTAAAGATAAGTTAATAACAAGTTTTGAAACGTGCTGTATGTAAGCAACACATCCCTATAAGTACTGGGTACATGTGAACTCTGCTTCGATGCCGATATGCTTTGTTTTTGTTTTTAATTTACTTCAATAAAGTCCAGCGGTAATAAATAATTAAATTTTACGGCAATTTCAATTATTCGAATTGACATTGATGAAAACATAAAATGGAGCCTGATGCATTGACTCGTCGAAGCATCGAAACGACATCTGTGGTTCCGTCGCTAAATTAAAAACTGCAGCAATTCAAATTTTATTATTTATGTCGAACCGATGATAAATTTGAAAATTTACCGTTGACGTTATTGAATATTTTCATTGTCCGCAATTTTACTGCGACATTTATTATAATATTTACGCTGACGGAATTTCATAAAATTTTATGTGCCGGACTAAAGTCAACTTTTTAAATTCAATTTTAAAATACATTCACTAGAAGACAGAACCTGTAATTTTTATGAGATTCGTTTTAAATTTGTGTCATTTTTATGACTGAAAAATATTTACAGCGCATAAGGGTCTAAGGAAAGAATAGATAATAGAGAAAAATGAGATACGGTATGGAAGAGTGCCGACTATCGCAGAGCTTCTGCACGGACATCAAAGCGGCGAAGACAATGAAAGTTTCGCGTTTGGAGTGTAGGTAGAAGCGAAAGCTGGGTGCTGCTGTTCGTAGATGCGATTTGTAGTAGTATGGGTTAACGATATTGGCGACACATGGACGCGAGATTTTATACCAATAATGGCTTATGACCCATCTCATTTGTTTCGATTATCTCTTATATAACTGACGATATCTTTATGTGGAATTTGAACAGATTAAACGTAATAACAACGCAGCACAACTAAATATGTTAACATCTTGCTGAGTTGTTGTGTTAACGCGACGTTGAGTTGATTGAATAAATTTGTTAACTTGATGATGACTTGATTGATGAATTTGTTAAAATGATGATGAGTAGATGAATTTGTTCATATTATGCTGAGTTGATGAACGGATCCATGTGTTAACATGATGATAAGTGAATGAGTGGATGAATTTGTTGATATGATGCTGAGTTGATGAGCGGGTCGATTTGTTAACATGATGCTGAGTTGATGAGCGGATCGATTTTGTTAACATGATGATAAGTTGATGAGTGGATGAATTTGTTAATATGATGCTTAGTTGGTGATCGGGTCAATTTGTTAACATGATGCTGAGTTGATGAGGGGATCGATTTGTTAATATGATGCTGAGTTGATGAGCGGATCGATTTTGTTTACATGTTGCTGAGTTGATAACTGAATCGAACTGTTGACACGATGATGAGTTGATAACTGGATCGAATTGTTAACATGATGCTTAGTTGATGAGCTGACCGATTTATTAACATGATGATGAGTTTATGACTAGATCGATTTGTTAACATCATGGTGACTTGATGAGGGGACCAATTTGTAAACTAATGTATCTACTAGCAATCTGTCTTACTATAATTTAAAATTTAAAAAATAAGTATGTATTACAACTGTTGCTGATCGAAAATAGTTTTAACGATTTGGGTGAAACATTAAAATATACCAATCTTCTTACTTCAACGCCAAAGATTAGTATGGCTATCACAGAAAAATATCAGAAGGAATATTCTTGCCATGACCATGAGTAAAAATAATGCCGCTATTTCCCTAAAAAGTTCAACGCTTCCATTACGTCTGTAATCCCGGAGCGAATGTGTTTCAACTAACGTGCTTTAAATGCAACTTGGCAATGGTTCAATTTCCCCGGAAAATCAGTCATCTTCATAAATGGTTGAACACTAAGTTTTAGCTGCTTCACGAAAATTCAAAATGTTATAATTGTCATTGTCATCAAATCTCCAATCAGTGCCTTTTTTTACATTTTGTAGGTCTTTTATGCTGATCGCAATCTGTTAAATAGCTGAAACGGACATAAAATCGGAATTTAACGGGGACCTTTCAAATGTCAAAAAAATCGAAATGGCACTAATTGACCTCGTATCAAACGTGTCTATAGTTAATCAATTTAAACAGATACAACATACTTTTTTATAACTAAATATAAATTGTTGCACAATACGTGTAAATAACCAAGTCAAGATTGCACCACAAAATGCAATATCAAGCGAGCCAAATGCCTATATTTCACCGTAAACAAGTCAAAATTACACCACAAAATGTAATGATTTCACAACACCTGCAAATAATGTTGCCGGTGCCCTATAAAACTCGTACACACAGAGGTACGTGCTCTCTTTTCACTTTTCACACCGCAGATTGGACAACATGTCCTCGCTTTGATACCTCCACCTGGATGGCGCAAGAACAATCTTCTAGTCGCTCGGAGCGACGACATCTCCATTGGGAAACTACCAAACACCTTCCTCAAGAGGATTCGCAAATCACAATAGTCGTGATGGTACCTAAATATTTACACTCTTTTCCTTGTGCAGGGCTTATACGTCTCGTATAGACCCTTTGAAGATAATATTACTTTTGAATTTATGTGATACAAGCCACCCAAAGTTAAATGTTGGTAGTGTAAGATGCGCAAAAGTTGCTGCACAATTAATTATACAATTTTACGGAAAATCAGAAGGATAAAAATTAGTGAGACACTGAATGAGAGGTGTTTGCTTAAGTGTCACTAGGAAACGAATGTAATGCCGGTTACAGAAACTGCAAAGAAGCGATGATGCCAGAGATCATAAATAATTGGATTTATATTGCCATACTGCCATCTTAATTACAACAAGAAGCCTACTCTACCAATTTGAAGGTCAATATTGCCATATTTGAAGCTCGCTTGTTTGAAATTCGAAGAAAGAGACTTGATGATATTTTCTCCGCGGTAGTACTGTAACCCAACCAGCTAGTGATGCCCAGTTCATAGACATTCGAAATGATACTGACATCATGCTTCCAAGCATGACGGCGAAGTACCACGAAACTTAGGATGGGGTATTTTACCAAAAAATAAATGTAACTTTGATATCAAGTAGCTAATCGCTGGAATTTTTCTATTTTTTGATTTTGTAATAGCCTTATTAAACACTGATTCTAGGCCCGTTTCAGTTTTCAAACATAACATCACAGCCTCTCAGTTGACTGAAAATTGTAAAAAAAAACTAAAACGGATCTAGAAACGGTGTTTAACGGGGTGCTTGGAAGTGTCAAAAAACGAGATTGCACAGATTGGCCATTTGATGATAATGGTACATTTGAGTTAGATCAGTTCGAGCCGGTGTATACTTATATACTGATCTCAGGATGATTGTTAAAACAAATCTTACTTACATTGTTGTCTCTCGCGCTAGCTCAATCTCAGGAGATATTTACCGTATTTGCAATTCGTTTATGGTCATTTTGAGGATCCACCGCTTCCAGAATATTTCATTAAAGACGAGAGTAGGAAATTAAATAAAACAAACCTCTTTCGCTATAAAAATGCCTCGCAAGTAGATTGACGTTAAATAGAAATGATTCTACGCTTCTAGAAAAAGCTACTAACCTCTCCGTGGACGCATTTAACACATTGATTGTTTGAAAGAAAGTTGACTGAATATAAATATTTTGTGGTGGTAAAAAGTAAATAATTAATCTAAACGATAAGAGGAACGATACCCAAGCGGCGACATGACTGCTAACATCGGACGAAGAATAGTCGAAGGGACCAGTTGAGGTTATCCACCACTTTCCCACCCCGGTATAAGTAACTTATGGTTACTCCTTCAGGGTGCACCTCAAGGACTCTAATTTTTTGGTTCAACGAAGCTAAGGTTATAAATGATTCTAAACCCTCAAGTGTCCCTGCATAGCATTAGCTTAGAAGGAGGTTAGTAAAATTCCACAGCCCAGAATGGTTAGTACATACATACGGTCGACAAAAGTGGCTCTAGTAATAATGGTGGCTCTGCTCTACTCGTCCGTAGATGAACATGGTGAGACGCGGAGAAATACTAACATAAAACAGTAAAAGGGAGAAACTAAATAGATTAAGTGAGAGTACTTGGGACGAGCCGTTGCCAGGACACCAGGGCAGTCCCTCTGAAGCAGTGCTAGGTGGATTCTTGTTCCCGCCACCCTTCCCAGGAGACATTGCGCCAGTCGTCAAGATTATCCCTTAAGAAAAGTGTAATTGGGGAGGGGGTAAAAAAAAAAAAAACCCTGAGACCCTGGGGATATGGAGGGGTCCAGGCGGCCGGGAGCGTGCCACTGAGTCGGGGAGACGGGAAGGCCGTCACCACCAAGCTTGCTCCATCGGGAAGTACACAAGGGATCCGGCTAGGGCAAGTCAAAAGTAGATGACTGCTTCGGGTTGCAGGGATAGGGTTAATTTTCCACTCCCTAAGAGGGGATGTGGACAGTACACAATAAAAATGTTTTTGGGTTCAGTTCGCCTGAATATCTCAAAATGTTTTTGAGTTCTACACAAAGAAAAATTTTTGTACCTAAAGAAAACAAAACTCATAATAGGGAAATAAAAATGGAAAACAAAATTATAACAACAGTAGAGGCATCAGTGCAGAGTGAAAAGTTTAAAGCTAAAATTTAAAATTAAAAAAAAAGTATAAGATATATTAAAAATGGCAGGAATCTAAATGAGCAAAATACAGAAATAGAGAATGAAACAAGGTAACAAAATAGCAAGTAGAAGATAAACATTTACAAAGGGAAACATAAAATGTAAAACCAAGCATATACAGTAGTTAAATAAATTTAAAATAAGTACCAGAGATTCAAGAGGACAGTACCTCCGGCACCTGAAACGATAAATGATTTTACGAAGCTATTCCGCGACTCTAAGTTCAGGCCATCTCTCCACCCATCTACTTACAAACCTTCTCAGACACTCGAAATTCACCTTATTGCAGACCAGATCAGCATTCCAGGCTGGTCTGGTAATTCGAAGTCGAAGGGACCAGTTTAATCACTATATTTAGTTAAAGGTAGCATACACATTGAAAACTATTTAGCAGAGCAAGATGCACAACCTCATCATGAGAAGCGCCAAGATCCAAAAAATTCCCTTCTCAAGCCGTTTGGGCTGATGAATTCATCGCGCTTCGCAAGCCCCGCCCCCGTCGAACATAACCATCCTAAAGCGCACACCGCCCAGCGCAAGTGCCAAAAGTGCTTGACTTTAAATATTTTATTGGGGTCAGTTGTTAAATTTAATGTCACTAAATCGTTTCACGACACACCTCCGATTTTCGGAGTATTTCAAACTTTTCTTACTTCCAGGGTTTTAATATAATTGAAGATCACTGTTCCTAGGGTTTTGTTGAAAAAAAAAACTGCATTTTCTGCGACGAATGACGCTAACCAATGCCACGTCGCTTTAGAGAGACCGCGCGACCCTTAATGTAGCAAAAATGCCAATGTGTCTGGCGATTGTATTCAGATTCCCAGCAAAAATATGTTCGTGTCGTTTTCTGGATACGAGATTTTGCGCTTGTAGCATTGAAATTTGACGGTTTCTGAAAAATGGTCTTTGTCACGGAACGTGAATTTGTGAAATGAACTATCGTGGCTCTAAAATTCGATATTATGTCTTATGTAACCTATAAATTCGTAGATGAATTTATTATACGTATCTAATTATAATTTTATTTAAATTAGGGGGGGGTGCGGTGATTGGAGTCAAAATTACTAGGAAACATAGTCAACAAAGGTGATTTACAGGATGCTTTTATTTTTTTTACTAAATTAATTTTAGATTTAACCGCACCCCCCCTCCAAATCACCACTCCCACTACCCTCACCTAATGATGACTAATTTGTTTATGTACTTGTTAAATTTAAGTTAGTTTTAAGAACGCTAATGAATGACACGGATATGTCGAAACCGGTAGCGAAATAAAAAATTCAAGTAACAAAAGTACATAGTGAATAAAACCTTTCAAACAAAATGTCTAGAAATTGTTACAGAGTAATGCCCAAGAAATACAAATAATAGAAAATTTAAGCGTAGAGATGATCGGATTTTTACAGTTGCTATTCTATAGTCCTTTTCCATTGATGTTACATTTATTAAAAGATTGGTGGCACAAGAAGAGTTGGTATTTATTTGAAATATTTATAAAATGACCTTAAAAAGCATAAGATGTTTTTAATAGAAATTAACATTTTTATTTTTGAATTTTTTTTACACATTTAGTTATTTACAATGTTGCGGGCTGTGAACGCATTTGCGCAACGATGCGTTATTTTTTAAAACTTATTCTATAAGTGACTTTAGCTAGCTTAGCTAAGCCATATAGTGAAAGCATACTAATCAAGAATAATATTTAAGGTAGGTACTTAATATTTTTCAGATTTTTATACTATTATTTGTAGCATTCAAAATATGGAATATTTTTTAAGAATTTGTTGTTTTTCTTTTGTTTATTTCACTCATTAAACAACTGTTAGAAAATACGCATGGCTTTTTCACTAGTCACTAGAAATAAATTAGATTTAAATGATATTTACAAGTGTTTAATTTATGTGATAACGTGCATATAATTAGAGACAATTAGCAAAATTTTGTGGATTTTCGAGCCAAATTCACAGCATTTTGGTTCTAGGTGCCGAATTCCCACGAAAATGGTTAAAAATGGATCGCATTTTCAGGAAAACATTATTGCATAATTTTGTAACAAAATCAGTTTTAATTAAAGCTGCTTATTTATGAGATATTTATGTACTGAAATCCAATTTTGTAAGTAAGTATCATTATCAATGTGTATATATTTATTAAAACACATTAGATTTTAATTAATTTATGATTTAATGGAGAGGAAATGTGTTTATGAATTCAACATATTGTGATATTGGAGGCGAATACTACAAATCGCTTGGACAGCACGTAGGATAAACAAGTCTTTCCTACAAAAGCCAAAGGTAGCTACAGAACGTGGAGTAAAGGCTGTGTATAAAGGATATTCCACACATTCTTTGCTTACAAAGATTCTGGATTTGTTGAAAAGTTCTACGTATTAGAAAATACTCCAGGAAGTCGAGTGAGTCTTTTATGTTTTCTGAAGGCAAACAGGACAATATTCTTACGATGCGATGGGCGAGCCAGGTGAAAGAAGCCTTTGGAATGACTTTGAAAGATTTTGTGCACTTTGCTAAGAATCAAAATCTTCAGAGTGGAATGGAATTCTGGTTTCAAGTTTCAGGTTTAATCAGACTTAAGGTTTCCGGTTTCGGATTCCATATTTCAAGGCTGATTTTTGAGGTTTCAGAGTCACTAGCTAACTAACCATCATGCAGCTTGAGACAAGCAGAGAGGATGGACCGCCAAACAACACGATCTTGGCATACACTTCTCGGTTCATTCACATTCATATATGGTCGCATACATTTTCGTCTGTTATTCTGACTTTTGACATGGCCCGACTCAAGTATTTGGTTCACTTGATCGTGCCATATCTTCCTTGGGCATCCCTAGCTTCTTTTTTAATTCAAATTTGCATCATATATTCTCCTTACACTTGTTTCTACGTTCATTAGCTCTACATGCCCAAACAATCCAAGCGTCCCTTTATTAATCTCACTCATTTCGCTTACATCAGCCTTGGATTCTTTGCGAATTTCAACATTTTTCACACGATCGTAAGTGGTTTTACCACACATTTGCTCCAGAGATCTCATTTCTGTAGCATTCAGTCTACGTCTATTCTTCTGCCAGTTATATGTCACACTGCCAAACACCAGGGTTGGAACAGCATTTCATTGCGAACTGCTGGCTTCGCTTTTTTGAACAAATTTTTGTTAGCAGGACAAATTTTAGGTTTAAGGTTTTATCAGGTTTCAGGATTCAAGATTTAGGTTTTAGCGTTCAGGTTTCTGGTTTCAAGTTTCGGGTTTCAGATTTTGAATTTCAAGTTACAACCTCCAGGTTTAAGGTTTCATGTTATTAATATAGTAAAAAAAATACGATTTACAACTCATATAACCTTGACACCGTAGGGAGACTGAAAAACTAACGACAAATACGAAAGTAAACAGTTTTTTTCAAAACAGTTTCAGAAAACAAAAAAAAACCTTTTTAAACAACAAACTTTTTCAAATATTCGACAAAAATAGTAGTTTTTAAAACATAAAATAAAATACCAAGTAGTTTACATCCAGTGAATATGAAAATCTGGATTAATTTCTTTGTTCGCCTTTAAATACGTGCTTTTCAAACAAATTTCAATATAATTAAATTATGTCACAAATATTTTCCAAGAAAATTGGTGTATACTTAAATAAATTTTAAAAGTTCTGGCAGTGTTTCATCTCGGCACTGAGAAGAACTCTCCATTAATAAAGATAAATATATTAGTAATCAAACTTTTTAATGGCTAAAGTTTTTTGTTCCCCGACAGAACGTTTACAAGGCCTCTCCGTGGCCTATGGGCTGTTAAAGTTGAAATTAGAAGCCTAGATTGCGCGTCGTTTCTCAAAATATGACCAGGGGAGGTATTATGGTTTTTTTAAAGAAAATTCCTTATTCCTTTACTAAGGCTTAAAGACCTCTCGCGTAACTGCGAAATTCAGGAGAGACGGCAAAAAAATAATAAGCAGATTTTTAAGAGATTATTTAAAAACACAAATTGATGATGTATATTCAATGCATAATGCATTTTAATTAATTTGAAATATCACAAATACGCCTTTTATCGAAGAATTACGTTTTGTAAAAAGGTACCAACCTAGCTAAATGGTAATGACTAATGACCTTTTATCGGCCACTACTTCTAAAAGTGACAACTATGCCGATTGTAGAGGTGGGTTATTCCATTTATTTTACGAACTCGGTTCCAATTCCGAGTTCAGCTAAACGGATTCGATTCCCCGGATTTTATTTCGGTCTGCCTAGATCTGCCGTTTCGCCGAATACAGTAGAATGACAGGAGTCATCGTTCCGCCATTTCTGTGGTATCTCTGATTCCGGAAGGAAAAAAAAGTACATGTTGCACCTTTTAATATGGTCGCTTTTCGTTTTTGACTCCGACCGCACCAAGTGTTAGTAATTCCGCCAGCGAAAATCGTTATACGGTCTCGTATAACGATTAATCTATACATATTTAATCGTATACATATTTATACGGTCGCTTTTCATTTCTGACTTCAATCTAAAATCTCAGTCGTTCCTTGGGTGTGAGTCCGGTATGAGTGAATCTGGATTTGCGAACTCGGAGTGAGTCCACCGCCTTCGGAATCGGATTTATTGAACTGAAAGACTCTTCCGGCTGGAACGAATCTCTTCTATGCTGCCGCCTATCGTTGTGGATAATTTTTTTTACCATTCCGAAAATGTCAACATCTATGCAGTGTTTACTAACTAATATTTTTTAAAGTACATAATAATGTGTTTTGTAACTTACTTAATATTAGTTTTTCTGTTGTTAAAACCAGGTATTGATAACCCGAATATTGATATTTTTAATGAATATCATTTTATTAATGATAGCTGACAGCTGCCATCTGAGAGAACCATGAGAACCGGAACCGAAGTAAAGAAATATGTTTTTGAGCACAAGTAAGAGAGCACGGAATTTTCTTTAAAAAGTATCAGAATAGGCCTCCAGAAAAAATGTGTTATTATTTTTTTTAATTACGGAGGAGGATTGCTTGGAGGTTAGGACTTGAAAAAAGCAGATACTCATATTACGAAATTGAATTAAATTTAAACCTTTCTCATTAGAAGACCGTAGGAAGAAATTCTATCTCATTTGTTTCTGCAAAATTATAAAGTGCATTATTGATTCACTCACTTTACTACAACTTATTCCTTTCAATATCCCTTCCGTAGACTCGGAAATCATGTACTGCTCTTCGCCAATCGACACTCAATTAATAATGGATACTATTCCCCTTTTGTCCAGAATGTGTAAGTCTTGTCAACTCAAGTCAAAATTTTAATTATTTTGGTGAAAGCCTAATATTTTTTTGTTCATCAGCAAGTAGCGAAATACGACTGTTAACTAGATCTTGACTTGACTTATAAATTCTATCTTCTTATTGTTATTTGGTATTTTGTCCTAAGAGGAACGACTGCGCAGCCTGTTTCATACAAAACTTAATTTTGGATTTAGGGCCAAAATACTTTTTAAAATATTTTTTTTTCATCTAAAAGTATAGTAAATGTACAGATGAGAAGTAATTTATTTATTTTTGTTTTACATTATGAAATATAGGAAATTAAAGGAAGTGATTTTTTTGTGAATTAAGAGGCATCTTTAACAATTATTGGGGGGCTAATGGTAATTTAAAAAAAGTTTTACCTCATCTGCTTTGAAAATATAATGAAATATAAAAAAATAAGCATTATTGTGGGCTTTAAATTAAATTAAAAACGACCAATTTACGTTGAATACAAATTTGCAGTATATAATATAAAATATCGAACGAAAAAACCGTTTTTTTATAAATATTTCGATTTTATATTTTTATTTACGTAATCATATTTATATAGCAAATACTGTAATTAAAAAAAAAATAGTACGATAAACCCGCAAATAATTTTCTAGGTTGCCTCTAAAATTATGAAAATTGATTTTTTTTTCATGGAATGTACTTCATAATTTAAAACAAAAACAAATAAAGTGCTTCTTATAAGTACTCGACATTTACTAAACCATTAATAAAAAAAATATATCATTCAGTTTGGATGACCTCAATCTTTGGCAAATAATAATTGTTGTTTAATGTACTTATTAATTTTTATTGCTTTTTATACATTCGTATATGTAAGTTTTGGGCGCATTGCCTGTTTTATTTACTAAAATAAAAAAAAAATATAAAAAAAACCTGTGGGCTAACCTCAATACAACAGTGTTTCAATGTTTTTCATACTAATTTTAAAACGTTATAGCAACTGTTTTTCTTATTGGATTTCATTGAAACTACTCTACAAACCTTTACGGCACTAATATTAACAAACTGTGCTATTTTCAGCAAAATCGGTCAAGTAATTTTTGAGAAAATTAAGACAGACAGACAGACAAACATTCACTTTAATATATAACATACGAGTATACCATATATATATTTTAATATTTTTTGATATGATTTTTTTTTATAGTAAGTATATAAATAAAACATGATTGTAAAAATAACATAATATAGCTTTTAAAGAAGAACCATAAAGAAAACAAGGCTCTTGTGTTTGGTGAGTGATTTTCGCTTAAATAATTTGATTTTAAAACATTGTTTTATAATAGCCGGAAAATACGAATTGGTCGTGTAAAATTAGTAAATAGTAAAAGTATTTTAAAAAAAAACAAGAAACGCAAAGTCTGTGGAAAAATTAAAAGACAAAAAAACTAATAATAATAAAAAATAAAAAAACTGTTACACTATTGTATAACATATTGTTAAGATAATGACAGAAAAATGACTAGAAACCACCCACGTGGGCGTCAGTGTTAAGATGGGCGGTTCAACTCTCACCTCGAGGCCAGAAGCGGGGCTGATCTCATGGTCCAACATGGTTAGCTAAGCTGGTAAGGCATCTCATCTCCTATCTCAAAGTCGAAGGCCGGCCCAGCCTTATATCGGAGAAAGGTAACTAACTACTCGAATGAGAGATGCGTGCTTTCTAGTCAGGGTTTATTTACAGGACAACATTTACAGGTAAATATATACCGGGTTTCGAATCTAGGGGCTGATCCTAATCTAATCTGATTCTTCATAAGCTCTCTCTGAGGAATCTCCAACCGGACATGTTATTCAAGGGCACAGTTATTAACAGCACATGAAAGAGGGTGAATCAAATCTGCTTACAGGATAGTCGCCGACAGTAGTCACGATTCCTTTGGTGTAAAAGTGTGCAGACTAGGGACTCTGGATTTCACACGTACAATAGCAGACAGGACGCAGCGAGTTATTGCACTGATCACTGGCTTTGATATTTAGGTACAATGCAGAGGTAGCAAGGCGTTTATAATGTACTGATTCAATAGCGGGCGGCCACGTGCCCAAGGCACGCCGCACGCACCTGACGAATCTGTGTCTGTATTGGTAATCCCGGCTGCTGGGATCGCTTGGCAAGCCCACGCCATAGTGGCGGCCGGAAGCTATGTACCTTACCTTGTCTCATTGGTCAAAAAGAATGATGCGGGCGAAAACGTGTCGCTATTGGTTGAATAGCGACGAGCGGCTAGGTGTATCTTTATTTAACTAGTGGCTGGAAGTATTATTCATCCAACGACTAGATTCTCCTAATTGTGTTACGTAACAATATATTGAAAAAATATGTTCAGTATCTTATCAAACAACACATTTTTATAAATATTATATAGTCTGTCCCTTTTTTAATTTGCAAAAAGGTCAAAAACAGATCAACGTGTCATGTTTTAATTGAATAATTTTATTCAAAGGACCCATCTTGCACCTTTTGCACCAAAGATCCTAAGTACCTACGCCCGAGAAGCTAAAATTAAAACAAAATATTATTTAAGCATTTAAAGCAATTTCATTAAAGAAAACGCCGAGAATACAGAATTAAAATAGTTACAAAAAATTGATAAATTGTTCTAAGAACTTGTTTTATATATTAAAAAGTTCACAGTTTTTCTATATTATCTATCAAAGGACTGCAATTATTTTAGCTTTCATCTATCTCTTAAATACGAAGTTCTTTTGTACTTTCTCCATCATTAAAGAATTTGAAGATTATTTTCGTAGATAGCAATCACATTGTGTTTTGACATATTAAATAAAATAAAACAATAAATTGTTTAAAACCACGAGATTTACTATAATTTTGAAGACTGACCGGTTTCGCTTTACCTAAGGTTTATCAGGGCACAGCATTAAACTGAACAAAAAATACTTAATAATGTGTGTTTATACATACACACAAAAGGATACATAATATAAAAATATAATAACAGAATAATGAGGTAGCAATAGATTACATTTAAATTATAACAAAGGAATAGCGGAACATTTCCCGTAAAGTCATACAATTTTTCATTATTCCTTAATCACTTTCTCAGTTGACGTTTTGTCTCTTTCTGTATAACATCATAACCCAACCTTGTACATATTGTTTGTCTCTTCCATACTGTTCCTTTGTTATAAATTAAATGTATTTTTAATTATTAATTATTTTTATTGAGATTTAAAAACATCATTGTAATACTTAATCATTGAAGAAAACCACATTAACATAACCTAAATGAATCATGAAACAGGAAAAAAAAAAACAGAAAATAAAAAGATTTCAATCTCAGATTTCATGTTTCTTCAATGATTAAATATTGCAATTAGGTTTTTAAATCTCAATAAAAATAATTAATAATTAAAAATTGAATGTATTCTTTAGACTTTTATAAAAAGTCAATATATGTCTCATATAAATAAAAAATCGGATAATCATCCGAGACACTATCTAGTTTGCAATTGTGTTCGCGAAGAACTTTGTAATCATTATAAAGATAGCTGCCAATAATACGGGATTAAAAATGGAGAATAATATTGACAAATCTTGAATTTGAGATATGATATTGATGAAGTTGACATAAATTGAACTGGTCTCATTAGCTAAGTGGTAAATCGGTTGCCCAAGATAAGAAGAGGTCATGGATTCGAGTCCTAGATGCGACTGAAATCTTTTTATTTTCTGTTGTTTTTCAGTTTTCGTGTTTCGTTTAGGTTATATTAATATTATTTTCTTCAATGATTAAATGTATTCTGTTGCTCTCGCATTATTCCTTTATTGTATTTTTACATTGTATCTCCCTCTGCATGTAGATTATAATTACACACTATACACTTTGTGTTTAGTTTAATTTTGTACTTGATGAAGCCTAAGGTTATACGAAACTTAAACAAAGTTATTATTTTATTAGCATAGTCCTCCGTTTTTCGTAGTATCCACATTGCAATACCTCATACTTCTAACCGAATACATATTAAGTTTATATTATCAAACCTACAGTAATTGAACCACGCGAAATAAGTGTTTTCAGAATAATATTTATGCGTAGATAAGATAAATAAAAGATGAATCGTTATTAGTATGAAAGCGCGTGTACAAACGTCGTTTGTTTTTTTTTTACATATATTTTTTTAGAGTTTCTTTGTAAAGATTGTAATACATTTTAAGTATAAAACGTAATATATAAAGAGTATTAAGTATATGGATATTATTATAACGTAATCATAAAGTTACAGTGTTAAGTCTTCCTCACTGAGTTTTTTCTGTTCTGGGGTGGCCTGATTTTTTTTGTACCAAGTATCTAGTTGTCTTAAATTGTCTTCATCATGTTTGCAGGTTGATTATCACCAAGTTCTCTCAGCCATGTTTTGACTTTAGTTTTAAATATATTCATTTCTGTTATTTTTTATTGGTGATTTGGTAGGGTATTACAAAATTTCATAGAATAAAATGTAATGTTTCTCTCTCCAAAAGATTCATAAAATTCTGGAATAACTAAAATATTTTGGTAGGGTATTACAAAATTTCATAGAATAAAATGTAATGTTTCTCTGTCCAAAAGATTCATAAAATTCTGGAATAACTAAAATATTTTGGATTATTGCTCTCGTTAAGTATGTCAGCAGTGGAGCATTGCAACACATATATATATATTTTTTTTTTCACTCATTCTACTGCAAACCGTATCTACGCACAGCTGCCTTCTACTTACCCGCCTTTATTTCTACTTACATAAAAAAACACAGTGGACGGAGGCCTCTGAAGTAGCCCAGGGGCCCGATTTCGGTTCCTTTTAAGTATAAAACATTGTCCTAATTCTTAAGGTTAAACACATATTGTTTAACTGCGGTTCCGATTCCATGTCAATCACAATACATTTTTAAGAGAGTTTGTGGTTTAATTATTAGATTATTATTTAAAATTATTGGTGCAACATGTATACTTAATACTTGTAGTATAAAATTACTTACTTTACAAGTCTAGTTTATAAAAAAAATAAATTTAATCACGTTTATCTGATATTTCGCGCTTTTGGCATAGGTACTTTACATACATCCCACTTTCATTAATTAGGTTATATTAAATTAAAGTAACAGCATTATTATCGGACAAATTACACACCAATAATGTCAAGAGCCAATACTACGAAAATTTTTAGTTTTTCTTTTGTTAAAACTATGCAAAAGAATTTTAATGAATGTCATTCGCAGAATGATAGCTGTCATCGGAGAGACCTGGAACGTCAAGCAAAAAGTTTTTAAGCCTGAGGATAAGGATGATGTCTTATCCTTAAAAAGAATTGGAATCGGGCGTTAAGACGAGGGCGGCTGGAGGCGCCTTGTCGGTACGAGTCCCGATTTAAATAGGGCAAGGGCATCGTGCTCATATCAACTCATTGATATACAGATACAGCCGGGCCCTGAAATGGAATTGAGATAAAAAAGGTATATGTGCTCGTTGCAGCACTGCGTAAATGAACATTTAGATATATGCAAAATCTGAACTGCTGTGAAGCAGTCATGTACAACCTGCGGCTCGTGGGTCTTTTCATGCTACCCACTTGCCTAAATAAAAATCAACAGCTTTCATTAATCTGTTTGAGATGGGTCTAGAAAATTTTTCGTCTGCGGTGCTTTTTTTTGGGTGATGTAATTATCACTTTAATGGGTTCTATTTTACAAGGGTACACGACCAGGAGTTTTTTTCTTAAAACAAGTAATTGTGGTATCTTAGTTTTGGCCAATCTTAATAGATGGCATTAGTGACCGGTAGCGACCACTGTCGGTAGAGCAGTTAGGTAGTTTCATTGTGAATTGAAGCCCCCAAGATCATTACTGAGATCGAATATTACCTTCATTAAGAAAAGAGATTAGCTTTCTGGCTCTCCAATCCTTGTATAATACATATATATACGTGTTTGGTGACCAGATCTGAATAGCCAGGTATTTCCCCACCGTCTTTCATCCCTTATCCTTCCCCTCCACAATACCTTCAACTACACAATATTCCCCCAATTGGGGATGCAATAGTCTCACTGGCTCCAGACGGTTGGGAGCAGTTGGGACTCTTGTGGGGTATTCATATAAAAAATATATATTGAGTATCTTCTCTAATAAAATATACCGTATTTTGTTGTAAGAGGAGTTAAATTTACCACGCGGATAAAATACAATAGAAATGGAAGTGAGTTTTGATATTTTTTTATTTAATACTCGTCGGATTTCCGGATAAAAACCATTAATGGTTTCCGTTTTATTTTACAAAATATGATAGGGTATCGCGACAAACTTAGCATTCTTCAATATTTTAATGAGCAGCGCAAATTTATATGCATTTTATTACATATTCTTTAAAAGTACAGATTAATAAAAATTGCAGCATTTATTGGCTTAACTTTCAAGATGTAATTTTTTTTATACTTTAAAAATACTTTTAAAATACGCGCGAATAATGTATAATTTAATATAACTACGAATTGAAATGTCGCGCGCGCCACACTATAAGGTGTCAAGGGCAGGAACCAAGTATGCAAAATGACCCTCATGTCATATTCAAATGTTGACTTTATTCTACACTTAAACGTACATGTGTGCGCAATGCGCTTCAAGAGACCACTATTTTGTGTTACTGTCTAAAAAGCAGTGCTTTTTGGTAATGCCAACAAATGTAGCAATCAGTGCCATCTGTTGGTACAACTATAAATTAGTGTAATTTTACGAACGAAATAATGATGTATTGTGTTAGCTATCTTTCAAATTATTGTCTGTGTTTATTTAGGGGAAAAAATAAAATTTTATGAATTCAGTAATTCTCTTATAACATGCGGAAATGAAGCTATTATTTATAAATTTAATGTGGTTTAGGATTATCCAACCAACGTTGACCATAGTCAACAACTTAGCTGTTCTTAGTGACTACTTGCACAAAAGTTGTTTTGTGGTAAAGATAAATATTTTCAGTTAATTCATAGTTTTCCTTAATGTCTACCTTGATTACGAACTCTGCAAACGCCACTGATGTCAAGCTCTAAGTATCCTACTCCCTGCGGCCCGCAAATCATTTTATATTTTGACCCTTCGGCTAAAAAGGTTGTGCATCTCTGCTGTTAAATCTGATATTGGCATAAATCCAATATCATCACTCACACTCGGATAGCGCAATTCGTGTGAACGCATGTCGATTCTGACGCATAGCTCCGACCCGTTCAACTGCATATCATCAATATGAACAAAGGCATTTTAATTTAAAAATAAATATCTTTTTGTCAAATACTGAACGTTTGTTAAAATTCATAATTACATATTACTTATTTGACAGCCTCTTTCAACAAATATACAATACGATTTTTTTAAACATAAGTAATTACACAAAAATAAAATTAAAAATTACATTTTATATTCAAATTTAACGTACTTGGACATTTTCGCCGAAGTTTGTAGATGTTTTTTAATTATTTATGGTAACGGAGTGGAAGAATATCATGCCCAAGTTCGTAATAAAAATTATATAAATATTGTGTTAATCAACATTTTCCTGAAATATTGTGTTAATCAACATTTTCCTGAAATATTGTGTTAATCAACATTCTCCTGAAATATTGTGTTAATCAACATTTTCCTGAAATATTGTGTTAATCAACATTCTCCTGAAATATTGTGTTAATCAACATTTTCCTGAAATATTGTGTTAATCAACATTTTCCTGAAATATTGTGTTAATCAACATTTTCCTGAAATATTGTGTTAATCAACATTTTCCTGAAATATTGTGTTAATCAACATTCTCCTGAAATATTGTGTTAATCAACATTTTCCTGAAATATTGTGTTAATCAACATTTTCCTGAAATATTGTGTTAATCAACATTCTCCTGAAATATTGTGTTAATCAACATTTTCCTGAAATATTGTGTTAATCAACATTTTCCTGAAATATTGTGTTAATCAACATTTTCCTGAAATATTGTGTTAATCAACATTTTCCTGAAATATTGCTCTCGCTAAGTCACCAATAAAACGACAATCTGCTGGCTGTATAAATTTCATTATTATTAAAATTAATGTAGTGGTGGGACATAGTAAAAACACTACTATTCGATATAAATAATTTATTAAAAATATATACGGACTCGAAGGCTGTGTTTAACTGACAAAATAAAGTAAATGAAATAATCTGTCTTCTATATATAAAAATGATTGTTTGTTTGTCGGCCCTCGATTTTTTCGAAAATTACTTGACCGGTTTTTCTGAAAATAGCACAGTTGGTTCTTATTAGTGCCGGGAAGGTTTAAAGAGTAGTTTGTATGAAATTTAATATGTAAAACTGTTGCTATAACGTTTTAAAATTAGCATGAAAAACATTGAACCCGCTCTGTTGTATTGAGGTTAGCCCATAGATATATCACTCCGGTTAACCACAGATTACATATTCAAAAGAAAAACGTTTGTTTGGATATAATATTTAAAAAATGGTAAACACAAGTAGGTACCTACTTCAGAACTTTATGATTTAGAAATTTTCTATTCATTAAATAAAATTTTCAAATAAATGTTTCTTTATTTATTTATTCAGAGGTAGCAGTAGTCATCATACGGCATTACTTTCGCTGTCAAATCAATTATGGCACCCAAACGACTAGCATGAATTCACAACTTCATAACTTTGTTCCAAAAAAAAAAACCCTGAGTAAGGCTGGGCGCATCAACTAGTAATATATAAAAATTAAAAAATCAATTAAAATCGTGGAACATGGCAAAAACGCAATATACAAACGCCTACTTAAAGTTATCCACCATTAAAACAATTTTAATATTTAACGAACAATAGGGTAAGAATACCCTCGTCGAATTTAATGTTTCAAAGACCCAATCATGTCTGATTACGCCTAAAAGGGATCGAAATGACAATCTAGTCTCCTTTAATGGAAGCAATCTTCCCAACAAGGCCTCCATTGATATGCTTGGTGTAACCCTAAGTGACCAGCTCAGGTATGGGGGCTCCATCGAAGCCAGAGTAAAGTTAGCCTCTCAGAAGCTGGGCGTATTGTACAGAGTACGCAGATACTTTAATAGTACACAACTGCTGACCCTGTAAAAATCGCAAGTGGGCCCCACTGTAGAATTTGTCAGCCACCTCTGGTTGGGAGCCCCAAAATATCTGAAAAAAAACCTTGACTTTGTGCAGAAACGGCAGTCCGTTTGATAGATTCGTCTATCTTAACAAACAAACTGCAATCTTTGGAGCACAGACGTCAGGTGGGAATGCTGTCCTTGTTCTACCGGTATTTTAATGGAAGAGGTTCTGAGGAACGAGCTTCATTGATCCCTTCGGCACCGGTGCATAGTTGGGAAGCACGCCAAACATTTGACAATTTTGACAAAACAGTTGACATTTGTCGTGAGAACGGGTCGCTTCTACGACTCGTTCGTGTGATCGACAGCTCGGCTGTGGAATGATCTGCCAGCTTCTGTTTTTCCTCCATCTAACAACATGGGTCTCTTCAAGACCCAAGTTCACTCCTTCCTATCCTCTAAAAGACCCTCAACACAATAATAATAATAATAATAATTGGATTACTTATTCAGCGCCGTTTTTGTGATAAATCACCTCAAGGATAGCATCCCCAAAGATCGCCTTGAGGGAAATTATTTCCCTCAGGGCCTCCTGTGAAAAAAAAAACGAATTAAAAAACCTGAAAGTGTATTCATTGGAAGGTAGGTGAGATTCAGGCAAATTTAATTTTGTCATGTAACCGGTATTACTGTATTTGTTATCAATCTGCACATCGACCGTCTATTCACTGCAGTAATAAAAAAATCATGAATTTTTTTTGTTTGTTTTTATTTGAACAGGTACCACATAAGTGGGTTTATGGTAATTCTAATTTGGGCACGTTGTGAGACTAAGGGGAGTGGAGAGAAGAAGCCGATTAGAAGAAGAAGATTGGAAAGCACGTATTTATTAATACCTGGTCGCCAATACGGCTATAGTCACTTCAAGAAACGTTTCGGTTGTAAATTGTGGTCTTTCACAAGGGCCATTCTGTACCCTAAATCATTCAGCCCTTTCTTTACAGCTAGCAATGGGCCTTTCGAATGAGGTGCCTTCAGATGTACGGGTGCTCTCAAACACGCCTCCTTCTAGGCAAAATTTAAAGAGGTACTCTATGTTCCCACGAGTCTAATGCTTACCTTCCCCCCACCCTTTTCCCCTCTCTTCCTCATCCCATTCCCTACTCACTCAAACTTACCGGAAAAAAATATATCTCATTATTTTTTCCCACTCAAATTCCACATTACTCTACTATGCATAAAAATAACCACCTTTTACCATGCGGTGAGATCGAATCAACTGTTTGTGATTTTTTTTTTCCTTTTCAAGTGTCATTTAATTAGCAATTAAACACACATGCGAATGGCTCAAACCATGGTATATGGAAAGTGCTTTGTCAGCCGCAGCCGGCCGGCTGCCGCCTCAACGCCTCGAGAAGCACAAATAACAACATGCCTGATTGGCGAAGAGTCCGGTATAACTGTTTTGGTTTGTGGTTAGTGTGTGTGTATTGTTATGAAGCAGGCCCGTAACAAGAAAATTTAACAAGTAACCCCGGTATTATTTAAAAGCAAGAACTATTTATTCTTGTTGCGAGTGTCTTGTGCCTTTCGATTGGTTACGTTCGGTGGGGGCGGGGTTTACGAGCCCGGTAGACGGGGTTGGTTCAAGCGAGGGAAGATAAGGAGTCTTCAGTTTTGGGCGCTTCTCGCGAAGGGTTCGTACTTCTGGCTCTTCCCAAATTATTAGTTTTAACTAATAGTGATTGTACGCATTCCACGGGCATCCTCTTCGCCGGAAGTCTGCAGAGCCTGTTGGGTATCGTACCTCTTATCGTTCGGATTTATTATTTACGTTTTACCACGACATAATTTCATAAATTCAGTTAACTTTCCTTCTAACCTTTAAAGTGTAAAATTCGTCTTCAGAGATTTGTAGCTTTTCTTAGAGCTTAGAGTCATTGCTAAAATACAGGCTAGTTTAAGGGTATTTTTATAGCAAAAGACGATTGTTTTATTAAATTCCCTTCCTGCCTTTTACCTATATATTTATGTATCCTGGATGTGTTGGTTTCTCAAATTGACCATAAACGAACTCCCAACACGAAATGTCTCCCGAGACTTAGCAATCCGAGATTAGTGCAATTGTTGTTTGGATCTATTTATTAGTAATCTTGAATAAGATTTTAATGGAAATATATAAATTTAATTTCGAATTAGGATTCCGTTACGTAAGAGTATATATGTATTAGCACTAGTTATTCTTTGATAACATTTGGGATGCATGTATAGGAATACATTAGATATATCATTGCTTTTTAAGTGCTGAGTCAGCGATTGATGGCCGGCTGCCGCCTCAGCGACTAAAGGAGCATAAAATGACAACACGTCTGTTTGGCGAAGACTCCTTTTAAACTCTTTTGGTAAGTGGTTAGTATGTGTTTATTTAAAAAATGGAACACACCGTTATATAACTGCCACACACGCATAGCTCTTTTGGTAAGTGGTTAGTATGTGTTTATTTAAAAAATGGAACACAGCGTTATATAACTGCCACACACGCATAGCTCTTTTGGTAAGTGGTTAGTATGTGTTTATTTAAAAAATGGAACACAGCGTTATATAACTGCCACACACGCATAGCTCTTTTGAACATTCGTTTTGTTACATATGAAGAAAAATGTACGGGCTTTAAAAAAAAGGCTTTTTTTTCTTCATAAACCAATTCTCTCTTCAATTAATTTCGTTTCAATAAATATCCGGACAAATAAATTGGAGTAAATGAAATTCTCTTACTTTTAGAACACCACTTTTTTATAATAAGCACGTCAGCCAGTTTCTTTATAAATATGCTTTTATCAGGGCAGAATTAAACTGAAATACCCACAGTTGTACCGAAAGAGGTTTGTATGACTTTTAAAATAAATAATGTACATAATGTTACTACTTTTATTTACACATTTAGACGCAAATTAGGTTTTCACATACAGAAAAAAAATCTAAAGAACATATACGTAAAATGTAAGCTATTACGCAACATTTCTTATAATAATAATAATAATAATCGGATGACTTGAACAGCTCCGTTTTTGTGAAAAATCACCTCAAGGGGACTGTACAAATATTACTTCTATTTTTTTTTATCTAATTATGTACAAACAGATGCAGAAAAACATATTTACTTCAGATGAACACAGTTTTATTTTTATAAAATTTAAGTATGGAGATGATATTTTTACAGTTGCTATTTTATCTATCTATTACATTGAATTAGTTATATATATATATAATGTTTTTAAAGGAACAAATGTTATTGAATTAAAAAATATCAACGGAACAAGTTTCATTCACCGCATGATTTAAGATATGTTCACGTCTACAAACACCCCTCAACGCAGAATAGTACAGAACAGTACAGACACGACAACATTAGTTGCTTGCATTGTCTGGACACACTGTTACCACCGCCATATTGGCATCGCTGTCGTTAGCATCAATAGACGCTGATACTGCTAAAACCAAGAATATGGACAACGAAAAATTAATTGAATCAGTCATGGAATATAGGTTATAAAAAATAATAAATATGGGGATAAGATTACAAAATACTCAAACATGTTGTGGCGGACAGTAACGCTCAGTTGACAGTTAAGTTGACAGCCGTACTCGCGCTGTATCTGTGCACGGTGTAATATGAATACTCGTCTGTGGTGAAAAATGTGAATAGATCTGGGGATCCACATTTTAAAAATCGCACGAAATCACGCACTCCTTACGCAGGTGGCGAAAAGGTTGAAATTCCCGAATAACACTGGCCGCATATTTCGATTTCGCAAAAAAAAGTTTTGTTTTATTTTGGAAAGCTCAGGCATAAATATTAAAATGTTTTTTAAAAATTTAATTTCCAACAATTAACATTATGACAATATCTGAAAAAGGATTCGCAAGTAGGAGATTTATAATTTTTTTTACTGAATGCCGTAGAAATGAAATCTCTGAGGCGAATGTGTGGTAAAACCATGTGTGATCGTGTGAAAAATATTGAAATTCGTGCAGAATTCAAGGCTGATATAAGTCTAATGAGTAAGATTAAGAAAGGGATGCTTAGATGGTTTGGGCATGTAGAGCGAATGTACGAAGAAGGGAGTGTAAGAAAAATATATGATGCGAATGTGAATGGAAGAAGCCGGGGAACCCCGAGGAAAACATGGCACGATCAAGTGAATCAAATATTTGAGTCAGGCCATGTCAGAAGTCGGAACAATAGAAGAGAATGTATGGGACGACGTATGAATGTGAATGAAGCGAGAAGCGTATGCCAAGAGCGAGTTATTTGGCGGTCCGTAGTTTCTGCCTGCCTTTCTGAATTGAAACGCCTTGATGGTTAGTTTTAAAAATTTAAAAATTAAATTTTTTTTTTTTTGGACTTATATATCTTATTTTCCAGGCTTATTTATAAAAATACTCACCAATAAATATTCGATTAAACCAAAGGCCAGGGTGTGCTCTACTTGCAGTATTTAATTAAATCATATGTGATATTTCTAGGCCATCAAATTTTCAAACCAAAAACAGATGATTTTGCATTATATGCATCGCCTTAAATCTAAAATTGATAACGAAAAGACAATCTTATTATTACAAAAATTCGCTTGTTCTTTTCATGAAAACTAATTAGCAGTATTATTAATTATATCTTGTCCATTTGCCATTTGTTCTGTCTCTATACAATGAACTGTAATGTTTATTGGAAGAGCCATTATTTCTTCTAATACTTATTTAATGGTGTCGTAAAGTGTCTATTAACTCTTGTTAAGCTTCAGCATTTAGTCCTCTTGGGTTTAATACATTTGATATATTGCTATATCGCTATTTTTCTTACTAATTTATATGAAAGGCTATATATTATTAATTTATGTTTAAAGCCGTAAGTTTAATTTAATTTAATCGTTATTTAAATGCCCAGAGGCCGTTTACATAACTGTTTTTTTTAAGAAATTTTCATATGCGTTGAAAGCGTCCAAAATAGATTTTTAAGGTACTTAAATTTCAACTCTTTTAGATCTCATATTAGCGATGAAGACTCCGCACAGTTGTTTTTTTTTAATTTACAGGCATTAACTTGCCGAAGAAATATAGCGGATTCCGTAATGTTATTTAAAATCGCACGCAACTTAGTTGATAGCCCTGATCTTCTCAAACGCCTATTATTTCATATCCCAAATCGCAACAGCAGACAGCCCTTTACTTTTTATGTTCCTCATTGTAAACCCAGTTCCAAACAAAACTCTTTTATCTATAGATCTACATACTCATTCAACTTACATTATTACCACATTGACATGTTTAACTCAACTATACGTGATATTAAATTAAAATCCATTACACGACCGCTCTCAAACTAGATAACTTAAACCACCTTTCCATCTACTCTAGTCCTTTTTTACCTTTATCCCACTCCTATGTTCCCCTTCACCCTCTCCCCCCCGACTGACATAGTTTAAACTGATGTAAAACTGTATAATGTCACACTTAACTCATAGTATTTATCATCAGCAGCGGAAAATTTATAATTGGCATGATTTATTGTTTTTATTGTTATATGTAAATTATGGATTTGCTGTTCTCAAAAACAAAAAACAAAAAATAATAAAAAATATATTGTATTTTTAAATGCGCAAGAATTAACAAAATATGTGAAACAAAAAAAGTAAATAAAAAAAAAAATTAGGTGTTATGCAAATATTTGTCAAAAAAAATTGTGTTAAACAATAATTTAAAAATCAAGTAAGCAGAAATTCTTTGTCGATAAGATTCTTGAAGTTTGCTAAGTTCAAATTAATGCCTAATGCATCGTTTAAATATTTGTTATCAAGAGTGTTTAAGCGTTGTATTGGAGAATGTAAACCATAGTTGGAATGAGGTATACGTACATATGTCAGTATTTGCCTGGTCGTTCCTTTAGGTATATGTAGATTGATTACCTGCAGATGTTCAAACAACAACATGTAGAGTTTCAAATAACGCGAAAGTATTTTTCACGCAGATTTTATGGTATTTTAAAATAAGAGAGTAATATTGTACAATTATTTTTTTTGTATATGGTTTTGACAAGCCATAACATTTTTTAACGCTGCTAACTTCACTTCAAAAACGCCGCGTATTCACTGTAATTAATTTTTCGATTTTCTAAAACAAAAAAAAACCTTTATTGAAAAACAACACCGCTTTTTCCAAAAAATCCACAACAATATAAGGCGAAATTTTCAGGTCCCAATGAATAGATAATGGAAAAACTTTGTCAATTTATTATAGGAGACTATCACAGAACTAGTATTTTTATTAAACTTAATACTTATTTTCTTCTAACTGAGAAAATACCTTCGCTGATGAAAACACACTACCTTTCTTTAGTTTTTCCTTTCTTTTCATAATTTACAATAATTCTGTCGCGAAGCGCCTACAAAGGCAACTCCCTGCAAGAGTGGTTCGAAACTTTGCTCTTAAAACTTTACTTTTTGTTCCTCTCGAAGAAACCTCCGCGTATTTTTTCCTCGACTAACAAAACATTTCATAGCCATTAGCTACGCCCGGAGTAAACAAAGAACCATTTTCCTCAGGGACTTTTACTCAGGTGACATCTGCCGGATAAAGTAATAATATTAAGATTCTGGAAAGTATTAAACGTGTTGGATAGAAATGCAATATTGAGTCAGGATCTGAAAACTTACATGGACATAGTGCGCATAGTTTTTTTTGGCGGACACAACGATTCTGTAGATACAAAAATTCGGACACGGATTATTCATCGATTATAATGCACATTAAGAACACCGGAAACGGATTATTCCGGAAACCGATTGTAACGCACATTTAGAACTCCGGAAATGGATTATTCCTTATTCCTAAAAAGCATTTACTTTGTGGCTGGCTTTATTATAATATAAACACATAACTTTGTTCTACACAACTTCAATTTAATATAATTACCGAGCGGTTTCGGAAGTACCCAGTACCCTTCCTTCGTCAGGATTATATTAAGACTCACCTAAGATACAAAATAATGATACAGATATACTTGAATATTTAGGCGTTGGAGTGGGAATCGATAAAAATAACATAGATAGGGATCATAAATTAAGCCACTGAGGCATTTACAAAATATGTTGCAATAAGTGTCCTTCGTTGTACAAAAATAAGATATTATGTAATGTAAATTTCAGGATCACGGAACACTTAAAATGTTTAAATAACAATAATTATCAGAGTTCGCCAATCATCTCCTTTCAATCGATCATATTTTTATTAAAGGTACAGGGGTCAAATTCTTCACCGTAATAATAAAGGCAAAAAAATAGATAATTTGGAAGCACTGGAAATTATAAAATCTTTAATTTTTTTATTCTAGTAAATTGAATAACCTAGCAAGTTTTTATTTACATGTATAGATATTTTTCCAGTGAACCGCTTTGTTCCTCCTGAAAACTCCCTAATCACCCCTTCTCCTTTGGTTAGCTCCCACTACAACATCTAAATATTCATGTATGTCTGTCATTAGCTCAGTGGTAAGAGTGTTGTCTCGGTCAGACAGCGGTGGTCCTGGGTTCGATTCTCAGATGTGATCGATACTTTTTTAATGAAAGATTTAATAAAGTGGCTTAGAGAAAAAAAAATTATCAAAATTATAATGTCAAGCCACAAAGTGATTGCTTTCTTTGATAAATAAATACTTTTTTATTTACTCCACTTCATTATTACATATCTTTAGCAATTATTAAATATTTTTACTATCGAAATTACGCAATAGAGAATCGTAGAAGCACTCAGGGATGCTCGGCTGAATCAATACTTGAGTCGACCCATGTCATTAGTAAGAATTATAGAAGAGCAAGTATGTGACGATGTATGAATGTGAATAAACCAAGGAGTGCGTGGCGATTCATACCCTTTGCTCAATCCTGTTCGTTTTACAAAATGGTAGTACATAATACATTTTAAGTAGATTCTAACCTAAAATGCGTTACGTGGTCACAATTCACATATTATTGTTTTTGTGTTTAATTCGTAGAACTCCATTTATT